>SSNR01000470.1:136322-151144 GCA_006937965.1 Callopanchax toddi
TGATGATAGCTGTAATGAAATCTTTGTTATGACAGTTTAACCATGATCTGATTTATGAAATGTGATCTAATAATCAATCAATAATATGTTACTGGGGAAAAAACAACATGTTCTTTTTTTGTTTGTTTTTGCTCTGATCAGGTAAAATGTGTTATCTACAATATTTTGATCACAATAAAAATCATAAAAAAGGAATGTTTGTTGATCAAAACTCCAAGTATTCAGTTTGGATTTGAAGTGTTTTTTCTCTTTTTAAATCTGTAAATAAAATCAGGACAAAGAAACAAAACAAACACACTTCCTGTCTTCAGTGTTCATGAATCATTTTCAGCCTGTCATTACTGCTTCAGGCCAGCAGAGGGCACTCAATGCACATTTTACACAACAATAGCAGCTGTTAGTCAGGTGCATCAACACAAAGACAGTGATGTTTGGAGAAAACTGAAATGTTTAATCAGGTCAAAGACTTTCACAGAAAGATGTCAGAAGTTTCACAAACAATTCAGTTTTAAAGACTGGGATTACACTGCATGGCTCCAGAGGAAAAAGCTTTAAAGGAGCCAATATGTCAGTAAAGGTGAGAGAAGAGCAAACTCACATTTTATGAACTAGCCCACTTGTTCATGTTTATTCACTTGGTTTTGATCCTAAGCACCTTTCAGGCATGTTGTCGTCCGTCTGTGGGAGGATGGATCCAGAGATACACACACATGCATGGGGAGAACAAGTTCACACAGAAATGCCACAGCCTGGATTTGAACCTTCAACCCTCCTGAGGGGCAGCAGTGATACCAGCTGTGCAGCCCACATGTGTGACAGCCAGGTACTAAATAAGTGAGCATGGGGGCCCACCTACAGGGCCCAGAGTCTGTGCTGAACCACTGACCACACATCCATTTTGAGTGGCGTTACTCAAAACAAGTGAACGTTATGATCAGGCCTCAGAGCAGTCAGCAGGTTGCAGTCATTTGGGAGGGTTAATGTCTGTGCAAAAGTTCATGTCCAAAATTCTGTGTTTCCATGTTGACGACCTGCAGGACAACCTGTAGCTTCTGTCTGTAAATGTAGCTGATCACTAACTGACTGCGAGAAGCCAGCTGAGGTGGTTCATCTGGTCTGGATGCCTCCTTGGGGAGGTGTTTCAGGGATGTCCTTCCAGCAGAAGGCCCCTGGGTCCACTCCAGGCTGGCCTGCATGGGAACACCTTGAGATCTCACCAGAAGAGCAGGTGCAGGTATGGGAGAGGACAATCTGGATGTCTCTACAAGGGATGCAGTCCCCGTGACCTGGACCCAGATCAGTGGAGGACAGAGAGGCGAAGACCTTTGTTCTGTCTCAGACTTAGTCTCTATGATAGATGGACCAACAAAGTCCATCTCCCCAGCTGCCCCTTACACAACATCTTAGCTATAAAGTCCTCTTCCTTCAGGTTGATCTACTGGAACTGGGATCCTTTTAGCTTCACATAAAAATGAATAAATTTGTTCCAGCCTTCAGGCAGTTCAACCAACCAGCTGCCCTCTGAATGCGCCTGATTAGGTGATGAAGGATCAGCTCTGTCTTCTGCAGGTCTTATGAGCTCGGTGTGGTGAATCCATCAGCCACTCTTCATCAAATGGTCACATGTTCTTTTGCTCTTCATTCTCTGCTCATTTTATCCTAAAATTCATTGTTTTTTTCATCCGTTTAATGATCGATGCCTTTCAGCTTTTCTCTCCTTCATTCGAGCCAGAATTGATTTTTCTGCACACCCTGCTTTTCATTTTGGTTCCTCTTCTCCTGCAGTCGTCCTTTAGAGTTCTGCCATGTTGTGGTGGGAGCTGCTGGGTGTCCTGAGCGGTGTGATTGTTGCAGCAGTCGGCGTCGTGTTCCTGACCACCAGACAGCGCTATAAAGTGTTCAGTGAGAAGTTCCTGAGGCCACCAGGACCCCTGATCACCTGCAGCCGGCAGAGGGATGCCAGGCTGAAGAGAGGTAAAAAAATAAAATAAAATCAACTCTGACTACACTGAGTACACAGACATACATCAAAAACGTAAAAACAAATGAATTGTATAAAGTCAGCTGCAGCTGTAACACTTTAGTGTTTCTCTATTCCACCTTCATCAGGTAAAAAAGATGTTTTAAATTCAACACCAAGAAAACAAGCAACAAAAAAGTTTCACGCTTACATTTTTTCTATTTCATGCAATAATAATTATAACTTTTTTGTATATTAAAATTAATTTTAAGTAATGATAATGTATAAAAAATAATGTCTGGCTTTTTGTTTAAACATTTTCATATTTATTTATATTTGTAGTTTTGTTGTTGTTGTTTTTCAGTTAAGTTTAGTTCCTGTTTCAATAAGATATAGATCAAAATAAATCCAATAAGTTGACCTTTTCCATCATGTTTTAATCCTGTTAAAAGTTTGAGACACGATAAAAACACTGATCAACCCTTGTGCTCTCTTAGGGGGCCAAACTGACCCCAAAAGACTAGAAAACTCCATAATAAGGACAGAGTGATGGTTAAATAGATCAGATAATGAAGTTTAACCTGCAGGTCAGCTGCTTGTTGGAGCTCATTTCAGTCCCTGGATCATCAAGCCCTGATTAGACCTGAAAAAATCTGCTAAACTAACAAAGATTTAATGGGGTCTGCTCAGTGAATAGTTCCAGTTTTACCACATAGTGTTACATTAACATTAATCTGATCATTTATGCTATTATTACCTTACACTTTTTTAAATCTTTTTAATTTGATTAGATTTTTATGTTTTTCATCATGCTGAAGCTGTTTCTATGAAGAACTTAATGATTCTTATCTGTTAAAGACTCAATCAGAATCCCTTTACTGTATTCCTTAATTTACAATGAAATTCCATTTCAGTATACAGCCTTAAAAGGTCAGACATGAAGCACATAGAAGCACATATCAGGTAAAGTTGACTGTGGGCAAGTAGCCACTTAGTGGGGCGCCCCCTTTATGCAGATGAAAGGAAAACAAGAAGGAGGAGGGAATTAGGGAGAAAAACAGGCCCCCCAGCTCTGCTCCGACAGGGGCAGAGATGGGACGCAAAAAAAATTATAATAAGGCGGGATAAAAATAAACATCATGAGCTTCTCACAGCTGCAGATGACATTAAATTAGTTTATTGTGACAACTTTTAATATTGGACCATAATGACTGTGAAAACAGACACTTTGTATGTATTTACTTTTGGTTTAATGCTTTAACTGGCAGGACAACTATTTGGTAAATTGAAGACCGTATATTTTATTGAAACATGCATTCAATTTAACTGAGAAAACCTAAACAAAAAAAAATATAACAAATGTAAGGCTGTTTCATTCAAAAGTTAAACATTAATAACATACATTATTGTTACTATAGCATTGATAATAATACTTTTACTATTTTATTACCTTACAATGAATTATGTTTTTTTTTGCCCCAAATTAATAAAACATACAAAAAAAAAATTTTTTTCATTGATTTTTCTTGGTGTGGAAGTTAAAGGTTACGATGTTTTTTCTGGATTGTTGTAAAATTAAATATTAGTTTCAGGCTTAAAGAGAATAAGGTATTTTTAAAGACTTGCTTCCAAGTTTTACTATTATCAGTTTTATTAGTAGGAACACAGCTAAATGGACCAATAAAGGAGGAGGTCTGACCATCTGTTATTCTTTAAAGTTTTAATGAAACATTTTGTTCTATGCAGGTTTTCGAGTGGACCGCGTTCCCCCTGCTCTGGATGCCGTGGTGATCGGTAGTGGCATCGGAGGTTTGGCTGCAGCAGCTCTTTTGTCCAAAGCAGGGAAGAAGGTTGTGGTTTTGGAGCAACATGACCAGGCTGGAGGCTGCACACACACTTTCCAGAATAACGGATTTGAGTTTGACGTTGGTGGGTTTAGCTCCAGCCTGTAGAAACATCACATGTGAAATGTTCTGAACACCAGCTGGTGCTGTAATATGAAACCTATACAGTCACTGCTTTTACACATTTGAATGAACGTTCAGCATTTTTTAGAGCAACAATCATTTTTTAAAACAACAAAGAAGGAAAATAAACAAGATTTTTCTTGTGCAAAAACAAGACAGAAAGGCCAAAGATGAGAGAAAAACAAAAACTCTAAATCAAAGTAAATCAACTGTTTGCTTATTTTATTTTTTAATAAATAATAATGTCTCCTGCTGTCCAACAAAATCTGTTATAAAAAAGCTCTCTTTGAATAGGATGCTATAATATTTTTCCCTGAGGGTGGCAGTAGTGTACTCCTACTGACAGCTCCACCTCTGGGTTTTATTTAGTGTTTGGTTTGAAGACCTTACATTCTGCCACTCACTCAGGTTCCTAAAGTAAAAGAACTTTTTTCTTTCCACCAGCTGCTTGTTTGTTTTTCAGAGTATAAATGAAGATATTGTGTGTTTCTGATGGAAGACAGTGTGTGCCTGAGGGTTGATGTTGGATGTTAGGTTAGTTGTTGGAGACTGTAAATTGTTCCTAGCTGTGCTCTACGTTATGCATAAAATATAGACATGAAAAATAAAAGTTTGAATTACAGTACACCAGTTAGCAGCAAGAGAGTTCCTGGTCCCTCTAGTGTCAATATCTGGTTCCTACAATCAGTCTCATCATAAATACATCTCTTTGGTAATAACACACACACACACACACACACACACACACACACACACTATTTACACTCGTACCCCTGATGTTAGGTGAAGTAGAACTGCTTCAGTTTATGATTAATTGTGAGGACAGATTTGAGCATCCAGCATGACTTTAGATTTCTGCTGAATGAATTCAGGGTTCTGGCTTCACGGATTTCTGTTGGGATTGTGTTCCAGGTTGTCGAGGCGCGATATGAAAACACCGTCTGCCTAAAGGTGCTTCTTCTAAGAGACCAGGCAGCTCGCCCTGGTTGATCTGTTATGTTTTTTGTTTTGTTTGATAAACTCTTGTAATGCAGTCGGAGCCAGTCCATGTAAAATTAAAATAAAAACAGAAGAATAAATCTGTATATCTGACCTTGTTTTCCCAGCTCAATAGTTGATGTTTTTTGAGAATTCTGCAATGATGGCATGTTTTTGGTTTTCTGTCTAGGACCTTTAGGGCGTGTTTGTATGTTGTATTTATCGGTTTTGCATGTTGTTGTCCAGTTGGTTATACAGTAAGTCATGTGTGAAACAATCATAGCGTTAAAATGCAGTTCTGCTGATTCTTGAGTTCAGTTTTCTCTGATGTATCTAAAGTTTGACAAGTTAAACTTCATTCTATTTACTGATTGTTTTACTTGTTGTTTGAAGGTAAGTTGTGAGTCGATAACAACACCCAAGTACTTATATTGTTGCAGATGTTGTTTCTAGTTTTTTCCATATATTACTGACGAGTCTTTCTTCATTAGTTGCTCCTTTAGAGAAGAACATGCTGACAGTTTTGGAGGAATTCAGGATTAGTTGGAAGTTTTTCAGCCAGTCCATTATGTTGTTCATTGCAGAAGACAATTTTTTGACTGCTGAGTTTTTGTTTTTGGCATGAACATATATGACTGTGTCGTCAGCATACAGCTGACAATGTACATCTTGAACAGCAAAGTGGGAGATCATTTATATATATGCTGAACAACAAGGGCCCCAAGACCAAGCCCTGGAGAACTCCTTGATTGTTTTTGCGTATTGTGGATGTTTAGGACTGGATATGGCAGGTTTCTGATGAAAGTACTAGTCCTGATACTCCACCTGGGCTGCTTTACAGATAAAAGTGGTTGAATGCTAATTTGTGAGGATAGTCCACAACAAGTCAAACTCTTCATGCATCAAATAAATGAACTGCGTGCAGAACTCAACAGTTCAGTGCAGAGTCAAGTCCCAGTTCATGTCAGAGCATCTGCAGATTCCCACTCTGCAGGAAGCTCAGCTCTCCAGCTGAAACATGTATCTGGATGACATCATCTCTCGAACGTATAACAGACTTTTCAATGAAGTGAAACTTGAACTGGACCTTTCCCCTTTTTGTTCGTATATCAGAATAAAAGGCTTTTCATTTGTGGTAAGGTGTCAGCAGTCAAAAGAACAGAATAACCTTCCGTTTGTCATGTTTAAGCAATCACTTTTCAATATTTTTATTTTTATTTTATTAAATAAGTTGACTCTTTGTTCTGCTGCCATCAGGTATCCATTACTTGGGCCAGCTTCATGAGAACAGCATGTTAAGAGTGGCTCTGGACCAGATCACAGACGGCCAGCTGCAGTTTGAAAAGCTGGACCAACATTTTGATTCTGTGTTCCTGGGTGATCCCGACCAGCGCCGGTAGGATTAAATGAGGTTGTTTTAGAATATCTTGCTATTGGCAGTTCTTCATTACAGCACATGAGGCTTTCCCTTGTATTTTATTCTGTTTAGGGAGTACCACATCCATGCAGGGAAGACTGAGATGACAGCTTGTCTGAAGAAGCAGTTTCCAGAAGAAGAGGAGGCCATTGATGAGTTTATGAGACTGATGAAGGTTCGTGGGGAGATTATGATGATAAGATCAAATCAAATGTAAAAAAAGTATCCCAGAGGGAAATTACTAGATGTTTAAGTAACTCATTCAAGTTTTCACAAGTCATTGTAGGCTGTTTTAGCTGTGGGCAGAAAGGATCTTCTGTAGCTTCTGACTCAAGACACTGCTGCTAAATTAAGATAGCAGTTCCACATCTGAGCATTAGCTATGATATTTCACAGTACCATTTCCTGATTACACCATCTGCTGTAGGAAAGCACTGATAATCCACCTCCTTTGCTTTTCCTGCTCCTCTTCAAAGCTATTGTCTGAAAGCCGAACAGAGAGACGTTCAGCCCCGTCAGTGTCTTCATCAACACTTCAAACTCATCCATCTTATTCAGAGCAATCTCAGTTTCTATATTATGATCAATGGAAGCGATGATTTCCTCTCTTCTTTGCTCCTGCTCATCCACGTCTCCTCCTCTTTAACTCGTCTGAGGTTTTAGGTCTCAGTTTGGGGTTTATTTGAGCTTTTGAGATGTCAATTAGCTGCTTTTAAATAAGTCTCTACTACGTATCATAACAAGTATCCCAAAAGTAGAAAAGTTGCAACAAAAATCTTTCAGTCTGCACAGGATTCAACCCAGAACAACAAAATCACTCAAAATAAGGAACGCCTTCAATCTAAAAAAACAAAAATCACAATAAAACCGAGCTATACTGAGGCAAGCTGCATATGTGTGCGGTGCTCTAGAACGTCATGATGATGATTATGGATTGTAACCTTTTGATACAAGATAAACTTTTATTAGTTGTTTAGCTTTCAGCTTGTACTGCTGTGAGGATAAAGGCAGCTCTTAGCTTCTGCTGCGTTCAGGATCCTAATTCTTGTGTCATCAGCATCACGTGACTCTGTCATTTCAGCGAGTGGCATGGAGCCACATTTTGGACATGCCTGGGTTTGGTGTTTGTTTCAATTAAGCAAAATCTGAATTTGTATGCTACTGTGTGCTTCTGCAGCAGCATAAACACAGTAAACTTAACAGTCTCATGCTAGAGGTGTAATTTGTGGATAGTGTAGCGTTCTAATGCACCTAGATGACTTCTGAAGAAGTTGTTTTAAATACCTGAAAATTAGCAGCTAATTTGTCCAAAAATCTTCAGCAGCATCTCTCCTGATCTGAGTATTGCTCCAGTAAGAGAACTACTGTTAATAGAGACTCCACCCACTTTCAGTGATGTCATCAGTGTGTGTGGTCCTTAACTGATAGAACGTCACTTCAGAATGACCCAACTATTCCCTTAATGCAGTTTGCTGTGACCTTTTGCAGCTCGCCTCACGAAGGACTCCA
The DNA here is from genome assembly GCA_006937965.1 of Callopanchax toddi. Classification (NCBI taxonomy): domain Eukaryota; kingdom Metazoa; phylum Chordata; class Actinopteri; order Cyprinodontiformes; family Nothobranchiidae; genus Callopanchax; species Callopanchax toddi. The sequence goes on from SSNR01000470.1 coordinate 144,154, forward strand.
CTGATCGCTGTGCTGAAGATGATTCCCCACTGGCTGGTGCGCTTCCTGATTGGAACAGGACTTTTACATCTTATATCTTCTGTGTTTCGCCTGGCAACAAGCAGCCATTCAGAAGTGATGTCTCGTCTCACACAGAACAAGGACCTGCAAGCGCTGTCTGCCTACCTGTTCTATGGTGCTGATCACTCAAGAAGTCAATGTTCTGCAGATCACACACACTGCACACACTCCTCACCGCTCTCCTGTTCTTGTAGGTGTTCCTCCTAAAGAGTCCAGCTTTCTCATCAATGCTCTCCTCCTCCATCACTACAAACGTGGTGCGTACTACCCAGTTGGAGGTGCCAGTGAATTTGCCTTCCACATCATTGGGGTGATTCAGCAGGCTGGGGGTGAAGTGCTGGTCAGAGCGCCTGTACAACAAGTCCTCATCAACAACCAAGGGAAGGCCTATGGTGAGTAAGAGCCCCTCCACACTGAGTTCAAACCCCACTCTGCTCTCCATGACCTACAACACCTGATGCTGCTGCCACATCCCTGAGATCCTGCTCACATTGACAGCGTAGGCAAATCAAACACAAGTTATAAACCCTGAAGTATAATTTAGATCATTAAGTAACTTATTAATTTTTTTCTTCTGTCTGCTCGTATCAGAGAGATGTTGGAACTGGAATTTGATTCAGTGAAACACATGATATTGCATTTCAAGTATTCTGTCTGGGTCCTCATCAGTGTTTCAAACTCGTCCAGTTTTTATGAGCGATCTCCATGTTCCCTATTGTGATCAGTGGAAGTGATGGTTTTAAGTTCCTCTTTGTCTCTTTGTGCTTTCCTGCTGCTCTACATCCACGTCTCTTCCTCTTATGTATATACCTCAGTAGTGGAATTTGTTCTCTGTATTTGACCCATCTCTGAGGAGCAGAGGGCAGCCACTTTTTAGAATGGTGCCCAGAATGCTGTTGAAGGTTCAGTATCTTGCCCAAGATCAGGTCAGGGTGTTCAATACGTCGATCAACTGGTCGATCGCGAAGGCATTGCTGGTAGATCGCATGATCCTGAGATATAGGCCACAGTTGTACCACAAAAACTCAGTTGGACTTGAAGCAAAGGAGTGCTCACGTAGCAGCGAGGATGCACATTGCAGCTGCAGTCATCATCAGGACTGTGAGGGATTTGGACAGGGTAAGGGACCATAGTTCGGTGCAGTATTGGTCCAAGGGGGTGTTGCATGCAAGTAATACTACTACTACTTCCTGTTTGTAGAGACTCTGTCCACTTTGATTGGTGTCACTGGTCGGTGTGGTCCTTACTGTAGATAAATAACTGGTAAAATGACACTTTGAAGTGACCCAAACATTCCTTTAAGGAAATGTAATCAACCATCACACAGAACCAGAAAAAATGAAAATCAGAAAATAGGGTATATATTATTCTTACTTATAGTAATTTTTCTTCTGTAATTTACCACTTTAATCACATTTCATGAAACTGAAAAGAACAGGATGTTCAAATACTGTAGAAATATTTCCACACAAACATCGATCTTCTCATGCTGTGATCAAACAAGTGGTCATCCTGAGCAGAGCTGAACAGATTCTTCTAACACGCCGGTTAAAGTGTCTCTGTGTGTTAGGTGTGACGGTACTTAAAGGACAGGAACAGATTCAGGTCCATGCTCCTGTTGTCATCTCTGATGCTGGAATCTTCAACACGTTTCAGAAATTTCTGCCTCAGCAGGTTCAGGACCAACACGGTAAAGTATCCAGTCATCTGACAGCATGCTTTTGACTTATCTTGTTTTCTATGGGCTTTATTTCCTGCGACATCGATGTACCATCTGTTGTCTGTGTTGGTGTTTCTGTGCAGAGATCCAGTCATTGTTGGGGATGGTACGCCATGGAATGGGTTCTTTCTTGGTGTTTGTTGGACTGGATGGAAACAAAGAAGACCTGAATATTGTTCCCACTAACTTCTGGATGTACAAGGACAATAACTTGGACTCGCTGTAGGGGTTTATCTGCCTTTTTAAATTCTTATTCCCTTACATTTGTTGATTTCTGTCAAATGACACATGGTTCGATCAGTTTTAAGAGACAATGTGTTTATTACATGAGATTATTGGTATGAATCCCCTTTATGTACCCCTGTACTTACTCTGTAAGTACTCTGTATGTACCCCTGTACTTACTCTGTAAGTACTCTGTATGTTCCCATGTACTTACCCTGTAAGTAGTATGCGTGTACTCTTGTACTTACCCTGTAAGTACTCTATATGTACCCCAAATGAAATTACCATATAAAGGTCTAGTCTCTAACGCACCTGCCGTCTTTCATACCAGAGTTTTAATCTGAGATCGTCTCATATTAAAACGATTGATTCAGCATTTTTGGTTGATACATTGTTTCTGAGTGATGTCATAGGTGGGTGAGGACCTTATTGTTGATAAATACCTGATAGAACACCATTTCAAAATGACCCAGATATCCCTTTAATGTGATTGTCCTAAACATTAGACCAGAGCCCTGAAGATGAAGTCAAACCAAAACAAGCTCCTCCTATTAACTGGTTCCAGGTGTGGGCTGTCTGAGACTTTATCCCATGAGAAGGAAATGAAAACATTTTCAGAAAATTGTTTGTTTATGTTTTTTATTGCTGTGCAGCAACAGATTAACCAGAATTTAAAAGTCTAAATAAGTTATCAGGACATGTTTACACCCAACAGCATCTCATACATCACATGATCAGGCTGTCATCCAATCAGCATGCAGAAAGCATATGATATCAATGTGTGTGTGGTTGTTTTATTGGTTTACCTATACCTATGTGTGTTTGTCTCTGCGTGAAGGATGGAGCAATATTCTTCTCTGAGCAGAGAGCAGGTGTTAGGAAACATCCCCATGATGTTCATCACCTTTCCTTCTGCTAAAGACCCAACAGCCAGCATCAGACACCCAGGTAACGTCCACCTGTTAAAGGTGTAGAAGAATCCTTAAAGTCTGATGTCTTTCAGTTTGGTCAATTTGACCTATAACTTTTATTTTTATTTAGTGCACACAGTATTTCTGATTTGTATTGATGTTTTATTCATTCACTTCTTTTTTCTGTCCAGCTAAGTCCTGTATGACGTTACTCACCATGGCCCGCTATGAGTGGTTTGAGGAATGGGAGGAGACTAAACTCGGCAAGCGAGGCCAGGATTACCTGGATCTGAAGAACAGCATGGCTCAGGAGCTGCTGGACTGGGCGCTAACCATCTTCCCTCAGCTTCGAGACAAAGTGTGTGTCGCTGTTTGCATGTTAATGTCTTGTAGTGCTATTTTATGATTTATTCATGTCAAATAGTTACATGAGCCCTAGAGGCTCTGCCCACTTTGAGTGATGTCAGCAGTGGGTGTGGTTGATACGACCCAAACATCCCTTTAAGAACTTCTTAAGTCTGAACCATTCTCATCTATGTGATCTTCTGCTGATGTGATTATTTCAATTTATTGTGTGTTCAGGTGGTGATGGTAGATGCCGCCACTCCTTTAACTAATGTCCACTATCTGGGAGCTCCAAGAGGTGAGATGTACGGCGCTGAGCACAACTTGGAACGCTTCAGTCCAGAAACCATTGCTAGGATCAGACCACAGACCCCGATTGGAGGCTTGTACCTAACAGGTGATGCAACTAACAGAAACGGTGTGTAGTATAAGGTACATGTTGCTCCAACAACTCTATGACCTCCAATAATCTGTTAGGTTGGATAAAGTTGGGCAGTTGAGGGTTATATCCCCTCAGGTTGTGACCTACAAAGTCCAGTGCATTCTGAGTTTAGTGGGAATTTATCTAGGGTGACAGTTCTCCTGTCCCCAGCTACCTCCTCCAGCTCCTCCAATGAGACCACACGTGTTCCCAGGCAAGCTTAGTGTGTCCTGGGTTGACCCTGCATGGGTCTTCTCCCAAAAGGACATCTCTGAACCACCTCAGCTGGCTTCCCTCCACGTGGAGGAGCAGCGGTTCTATTTTGAGTTCCTCCTGGATGTCTGAGCTTCTCATCCTATCTCTAAGGCTGAGCCTGGCCACCCTGCAGAGAAAACGCATATGAGCCAATGAGTTTTGTCTTTGAACTGCCACGCTACTGTGATGGAGATGAGTACCCTAATGATCCTAGGAGCTATGGTGTCTGGGGGCACGTTGCGTGTTGCCCCTGGTAGGGTCTATTATGACAAATAGGTCCTGAGACAAAAAGCATTTCAGGAGTCCCTTCATGTATAAAACATCAGAGTACCCAGCCCAGAGGGATTACCGCCCTGGAGCAAGGCCTGGGACTGGGACAGAGTGTGCGAGTGCCTGGTGACTGGGCCTAAACTGGTTACATTGCCTCATCCACCTGTGGACCCACCACCTGCAGGAGGAACATGACGGGTCCAAAGGGGGGACATTTGGCAGTCTGATCTCTAGACATCAAACTATCAAATGTTTTTATTTAAATGTTAATACGCTGTGACAGATGTAACTCATCAGGGTTTGTGTCTGTGTTCAGGTCAGGATGTATTCTGCAACGGCATGGCTGGGGCGCTGCATGGGGGACTCCTCTGTGCCTCAGCTGTTCTCAATCAAATTCTCTACATTGACCTTCTTGCTCTGAAACTTCGGCTTAAACACAAAAACACCAATCACAGGAAGACATGGTAGCAACACGAAGGCATGTGGCTGTAAGTACAACTCAGTTCTTTATCTACAAGACTGGTGGAGGTCAAAGGGAACTGCATATCACCCCAAAAATGCAAGAGCAACAGTGAAGTTTGCAGATGAAACTTTTGTAGTTAGTTTGAGCTCCAACAACAAGTCTATGTATAAGAGAGGCGTTTGGCGATTGGTGGAAGGCAAACGGCTTCACTCATCTGAATACTTACTCCAACACCTGAATGCATTGATTTGGTGAGAAGTCCTGAACTATTTGGTAATGTAGTGTAAATGAGGCTGGAATATGTTTTCTAGTACTTCCTACAGTATCTCCCATTTTAATTTATCCATCTAACAATGTGTTTTTGGCCGTGTTTGAAGCTAATATACTCATATGTGCATTTCAGGTGTTCAGAGACGGAGAAGAGATGAAACATAGAAGAGTCAGCTTCCTCAGCCAGCTCTGCTCTCCCTCCTCCATCGCCCTCCAACTTCTTTCCCTTGATCAACAACAGAGACAAACCAAAAAACTTCTGAGCTCATCTCCCGTGTGCATGCATGTCCCAGTGTTTTCTAATTATTTGCTGGATACAGTCTGGAATTTGAGAAATAAAGTTATTAAAACCCATAAAGCATCAAATGATGTACAGTATATGATGAAATTTACACAGCAATCGGGTGCCAGTCAATTTGTCCATTTGCTAAATCTATTCATACTTCATACACAGTGGTTGATCTTGTGTGCCTGAGTAAAAAAATAGTTAGACTTCATACCCATTTTGTGACATACCCTTGCATGCACTTATGTATGCAGAAGTACAGTCATCACTGCACAGGATCAAGCTGTGTAAAGTGGTGACTGTACGAAATGGTTAAACTAGGTATGATGTTAGGGGTTACCATTAGGGGTTTGGGTTAGTTTTGGGGTTAGCGTTAGGGGTTAGGGGCAAGGATCAGAAGTAAGGGTTATGTTAGGAGTTAGGGTTAGGGAATTGGGGTAGGGAATAAATGAAAAGGTAACGTTAGGGGTAGGAATTGGAGTAAAGGTTAGAGGTTAAGATTTAGGTTAGGTTTGAGATTAGCAATAGGGAAAGAGATTAGGGGTGAGGGTTATGTTGTGTGTTTGTGTTAGGGTACAGGGATAGGGGTAGGGATTAGGGTAAGGTTAGGGGTTAGCATTAGAAGTTAGGAATTGGGGACATGGATTACAGGTTAGGGTTTAGAGAGAGATTAGAAGTTAAGGTTAGGGAATGGGGTTAGGGGTAGGTTTATCCTGCTGCAGCAGTATGTACAGTAGCATGTAAATTCAGACTTTGGTTGAAACAACCTAAGCAAATGGTCTAATGCTAAATTGTAGAGGTTTATAAACAGGTCATATGGCTCTCTAACGCATCAGTGGGATTTTTTTTTTAGCAAGAGTTATTTTAAATCCTAGAAAATTTGCCATTAATTTGTCACTGATCTGCAGCAGCATCTCTCCTGCTTTAACTATAGTCATAATGCTCCAATAAGAGGGCTACTTCTTTTTAGAGACTACACCTACTTTGAGTGATGTCACCAGTGGATATGGGGGTCCTACCTGTAGATTAGACATGTCAAAAGTACAGACATCAATTGCATTTCATGACTGGTAGAATTTTGTCCTCCATCAGCCTGTTGATGCAGAGAGACATTTTATACCATTTTGTCTTCAGATTCTTAATAAAGTAAGGCAAACCATAAAGGCTCAGCTTTTTTAACCATGAATGTTTTAGTCCAATCCATATGCAGTATGTGCAAAAACAAACTCAAACAACTCTATTTTGGTTTAAACCTGTTTAAGTCTGTCATCAATCAGTTTTTTAAATTAAATTTCCTGATAAATAGAACCATCAAAATACTTTTCATGGATATACAATCAGAGAGCCTGAGTACCTGGCCTGGAGGGTTACCGGCGTCCCACCCTAGAGCCAGGCCTGGGCTGGGGTCTGGCCCAGTGGCTGGATTTATGCCCATGGTGCCCGGCCAGGTCCAGCCCAAACTGGATACATGGGATCATCCAACTTTGGTCCCATCACCTGCAGAAGGGACATGAGAGGTCCAGTGCATTGTGGATCGGGTAGCAGACCAAGGAGGGAGCTTTGGCGGTCTGATCCCTGAACATGAAAACTGGCTATTGGGACATGGAACATTACCTCTCTGGTGAGGAAGGAGCTGGCGCTTGTGGAAGAGGTTGAGCGGTTCCGGCTAGATGTACAGTAGTCGGACTCACCTCAACACATACTGTAGCATTGGCTTTGGAACACCCCCCCCCCCCCCCCCCCCCCCCCCCCCCCCCCCCCCCCC
>SSNR01000470.1:151154-170876 GCA_006937965.1 Callopanchax toddi
CCCCCCCCCCCCCCCCCCCCTTCCCCCAGCGTACTGACTCGGGAATCTGTAGTCCTGCTGGGGGACTTCAACGCTCACGTCCAATCCAATCTGAACCCGAGTGTTTTGTTATTGGACTTCTGTGCAAGTTGAAGTTTGGCCATAACAAACACCAAGTTTGAACATAAGGATGCCCGTCGGTATACTTGGTACCAGGGCAGCCTAGGTCACAGGTCAATGATTGACTGTAGTTGTAGTATCTGACCTGCACCTATATGCATTTGGAACTCTGGGGAGCAGAGCTGTCAAGTGATCACCACCTGCTGGTAGAGGTGATCAGGCAGAGCTTTGACCACGTTTAAAGCAGTGGGCCTTGTTCCGCTCTGCTAAGGTTGAGGCTGTTAGCTGTGGTCATAAGGTTACATTTAAATTTTTGGCATATTTTATCTTCTTTTTTTTCATAGTTGTTCCTTTATGCAAGGTTGTGTATTTTTTATATATATATTTGTGCTAATAATTGAATTGAGAAAATGCCAATTCCCTATTGAAAGACCCCATGTGAGGTGCAAGAATCGATGTTATTTTATTTTAAATGAATAACAAGCAAAGATCATTTAAATGGCACGTAGGGGGAGCAGTGGTGCTGCCTGGTGCGTCAGCTACTTCAGGGCAGGCCAAAGCTTAGCAACATGCTCTTATTCTGAAAGGGTTCTTCCTGCTTGCCAGTGTTACATCAAGATATATTCCCCCGTCGAAAACAGTTTCTCCCCTTGATTTATTGTTTTCCCCTTAAACTCTGTTGTATAAATCAATATAATTTAAAAACAGTTGTTAAGAAAAAAATGCTGATAAATTATTGTTCTTTTTATTAATGCCAGCATGGAAACACTTTCAAGTGGCAGAATATCCTTTCTAAATATTGTTTTCTTTGTAGAAAATAGGGTCACGCGTATTTTAAGTACATGGAGTTAACTCATTGCCTCATGAGGTATTTATATCCAGAATGATTATTTTCTAAGCCTAAATTTGCACATTTTATCAGGGGAAACACCTCGATTACAACTAGTATGAAACAGATGAAACGGGGGGAGACGTTTCGACATAACACCGGTGGGAGGGGAAAAAGGGCTTCCTGTTAATACGTGAAACAAGCGGGCCCTCGGAGGGAACAAAGAGTGAGTGGCAAAATGTCATTTCCAGCATAAATTTATACTTTCTAACATAATAATCTTATAGTAGAATAGACTAAACCTGTAGGTGGATTATGTCTTATGTTATTCAGTTAGTGGAGCTCGTTTTAGCTCCGTGTTCTGAGGAGTAGCTCGTGACTTGTCTGTTAGCCTAGCTTCCCCAGCAGTCAAAGGTTTGCTAACCATTGATTCTGTGTAGGTCTTTAGCGGCTCCATTAAATCCCTTTAAATTGTAATGTAAGTACCATATGTTTGAATTGAGCCGTTTTAGAAATGATTTCGTTATTGTAGCGATTGAGGCGAACACTGCCGACTAGCTAGCAGGCCAGGCCCGTTCAGACTCCCCTCCTCCGCAGCAGCAGCCACTCGGTCATCCCACTCACCATTTACTTTATTTTCTATTTGCAAAAACAACCTTTTAATTTTGTATAAATCTTTATTGAGACAGAATGCATCAAAGTATAACCATTAGGAAGTTCGAACAATAACGTATACAAATATTAGCTAGGGATGTCAAGTTGCAGCGTTAATTATAAAATCTTAAGAGCTGTAAAAAGTATTTGCTCCCTTACAGATTTCTTCTGTTTTGCTTTTTGTCACACTTGAATGTGTTAAATCAACAAACAAATGTCAACGATAGCCTCAGTAAATAAACAAGACCGTTTTCAAATGATTGTTTAATTAAAGGAAAATGGATATCCAAACCAACCTGGTCCTTTGTGAAAAATAACTGATGAAAAATCTACAGAAGCAACATGTCATGTCCTGTTCAACAACAAGAAAAAGATGGGACAAAAATGGCATCCACAAAAGAGCTCCAAGACCAAAACCTCTTCTGATAAAAACAACACAAAGGCCCTTCTCAAATTTGCATAAAACACCTTGGTGCCCAAGACTGGGAAAATAATCTCATCTGGCCAAAGTGGAACTTCAGAGAGGTGTGTGTCCCATTACATTTGGAGTGAAACTAATTGTTTTAAAAACATCATCAACAATCAGACGTGGTGGTGGTGGTGGTAGTGTGATGGTTTGGTCTTCAGGACCTGGACCACTGGCTGGAACTGATGGAATCATGAATTCTGCTGACTACCAGAAAATCCTGAAGGAGGATGTCTGACCTTTGACTTTAAACAGGACGTTCATGTTGGAAAACCCTTCAATGTGGCTGAATTGAAACAATTCTGTAAAGAAGACTGGGACAAAATCCTTCCACAGTGACATCATAATTTAAATGGTATTTCAGGCTGGGTCAGTAGCTCCACAATCACGGGGAAGATGACTTATGCTGGGCTTACACCTAACGATTTTCATGGTCGCAGACTAAAGACTGCCAGTCTTTAGGAATCTTACCGGAGTCTCTGCGCGCTCCCGTCGTCGCGGTCGTTAGATGTAAGGGGATAATCTGCAGTCGGCGACCCGATTTATGCCAGTCTTTCTCCAGTCTTTCATATCCAACCTGCTAGATATTTTTTGTAGTCGGAGTGACGTACAACAAGCAAGAACCAATAGGATTCGTTCTCACTGCAGAACCAGGAAGCCCTGTCAGTCATAACCCAACAAAACAAGACCTTGCTGTCCCGTTTATGCAGCCAAGATCGTGCCCATATTCTCTGACGCTTTCTCTTCTTTTTCTTTTCACTACAAACGACTGCAGTGGCAAAAGCTAAAGTAGCTAAAAGCTGCTTCTCCTCCATTTTTAACTTCTGCAGAGTGTAATAACTTGGGAACTGGACTTACCTGTTATTATATCCATAACAGCAAATGAGGAGAGCCAGCGTTCATCTTGGGAAACTTTATTGACAACACAAAACCCGGACATTCTCCGTCACAAAAGGAAAAACTCGGATAATAAAATCACCACTAGATGGCACTGTGTAACCACAAATAAAATAGAATTGCCCAGCAGAACAGTTATACTCTCTTTATATCAACATAATATAGTATCACTATATCACACAGAGCATGATGGGAGGAATTTTGCGGGAATGAAATCCTAACATAATCTAGTTGCAGTCTTGTAATTAGTGTTCCTACAAGATTCAGTCTTTATAAAATCTTTAGTCTGAGACTAGTCGACTGTTAACCCGAGTCTTTAGATGTGAGCTGATAATCTTTTAGAGTCTTTTCAAAATCTTGTCAAAGTCTTTAGGTGTAAGCCCAGCATAACTTGACAGATGTTCAGAAAACAATCATTGACTCCCTTCACAAGGAGGGGAAGCCACAAAAGGTCATTGCTAAAGCAAACTTTTTAAGATAAAAATGTGCATTTTTTTTGTGTCCCCCAAGAACTTTCAATTTGTCAAATGTGGCCCTTGTCTTGAAAGGTTAGGGACACTTCTGACTTGAGTAGAAGAGTAGGTAAAATAAATAAAAAGAAATGAAAAACGTTAAAAATAAATAATTACCAGTTTATTTCAGAGAACAAATGACATAACATCACAAACTTACATTTGTGGATGATAAACTTTCATTAATTACAAGCAGATTTACAATGCAGAAAAGGCAGAGTATTATCAGTTACGCCATACGAGATATTTTCAAAACACAATGCAACTAAAGTGTGCTTTTATATACTGAGACAAATCCCAGTAACAATCTAACCATGACGAGTTGTTTAAGTTCTTATTGCCTTTTCCTCCTCTTTTCACAGTTTAACCGTTATGAAGTAGCGGTCTCTCCACAGACTCCCAACTGTCCAGCAGCAATGTCTAGTAAGTAGATGTGCACATAAACAGCTGTCAGTGTTAGAGAGAAACAGATCAAAGTTTTTTATTGATGACTTTAAATGTTGACCCAACAAATAATGCAAAGAGAAAACAAATTAATTTCAAATGCAAATGAAACTAATTCTGAAACTTGTTGGTCATTACATACACCAATCTGATGTCGTTGTTTTTGTTTTCCTTAACAGAGCGCCCATCCTACGCTCCTCCTCCCCCCCCAGCCCCGACCACAGTAAGTGTGTGACTCCAGCCACAGCGGTTACCCTGTAGTGGCTAACACCTGCGCTACTTTACACATTTTCCTTTGCATTTCTTAGAGCTTTCTTTTTGTCAGAACTCACCAAGGCAATCACAAGTCTTGTTCAGGCCTCCATCACCACTTTCACTTCTAACTTTTCTTGTCATGACATCATTAAGTGCTTGAACAAAAGGTGGTTGTTTCACAGGGACAAAAACCAAACCTAACTAAACAACTTCCACATTTCTGACATGAAAAATCTGTCTCATACTTCTGATGCCAGTAGACTCGGCACTCAGTCTGTGTGCTTGTTTTATGCCTTTCATTTTCTAGCATTCAGTAACCGGGTGAAACATTGTGAATTGTTGCAAATATGTTGTAGAGGTTATCAACCCACATAACTGCATAAATACCTCAGTGAAGACCTCCTTCAGCCCCGGATCCCTGAGTGGCAAATCATTGAACATGGCTGCATCCATATAGGACCGAGTCTAACTAGAGATTATCATCATCTATTAAACTCTGATCAGAAATCACGTTTCCTGATACATTTATGACCCGATTCTGAGCAGAGAAACTCATGAAGTTAAATCGGGATTAATCTGTAACTTTAACAAGAACTCAAATGAACATTATTATGAACAAACGGGTTCATTCAAACAACAATTTAACTTATTTCGATTCCTTTAAATTCCAAAGATAAAGTGAAATGTTTTATACATATAAACAGGTCTCACGTTTACACAGGCAACGGTCATCCAGACAGGAACAGGCTGAAGGCAGAGATTATTCACAGCAGATGTAATAGAGAGAGGAAAAACAGTTTACATAGCATTACAATTTACCCTCCCTAAGAATTCAAATTATGCACTCAGTCCTCTGTGTAACCTGGCATTAACTGTGTTTTGCTTTTTTGAAAATTGTCATTGATTTACTCAATTCTTTTAGTCAAAGACCATTCAGTATTTTGACTCCCCAAAATAAAACATCTATGTTTTATATTAGTTCTTACAGGACATCTGTCTACTGTAAATGACCCACAGAAGTTCTGTAGATCTCCTCTTCCATTAAACAAACTGTGAACTGAACTCAGCAGGTTTCTATCAGCAGCTTGAATCAACATTTTCGTTGTTTTAAAACAGTCTGCACATTTTAAAGGTCTGGATCGTATAAAGAGATTGTTTTTTGTTGTAAGGTGTTTTATTAATTATTCTAATAGCTCTTTTTGGATTGTTAATATTAGGTCTAAATGCATTTCTCTATCAGTTTTAGTGTTTAGATTTTCTTGTTGACGTTTCATAAACGGATCCTCTGTGAAGTCCAGAATGTGAGACGTTCAGAGGACTAATGTTACACGTTGGAGTGAACTTTAAAACTTTCTTTATACACAGAAAGAACACATGCGGTAATATTAGAGCTAAAACGATTTATTTATAGAATTATTCAAATTATTCTTTAACATCCTCAAAAATAACAGAATGGAGGCTTCGTTTAAACCAGCTGCTCCGTGATCAGATGTGTCATGGGGACAGTAATAAGATCAACTGAAACACAACAGGGAGCTCAACAGCTTTATACAAACAACTGATGTGTTTGTGATTAAAACCCTGCAGTCAGAAGTCTTTACAGAAATAAAAGTCAAGGTAGCTAGGATTATTAAAGGACAGGTAATTCTCTCACTCAGCTCTGCATTCCTGTCCTGACTTTATACTTGATTGCTAAAGTATTCAATAGCTGCTGTCCTACTTGATATCATGAAATCGAGAAGCCATCAACTTACCTTTTTCCTGTGATTGAGTCACAAGATATTGGATTTTCATTTGCTGTTTCTACCATCAAATGTTAGACATCGGGTTATAAACAGACAGGTTGTCACAGCCTGTAGGAGGTTTTTTCTCTGGGTGAGGTTTGGTTCAGTTCACAGCTTTAACAACAGCCTTTAGGGAACAATTAACGATACAAATGAAAACTTTAAAGTGGAGTTACTTTTAGTGCTGTCAGGGGGGATTCTGTTTATGCCACCTTTATAATCTCTCTATTAAATAAATGAAAAGAGGAATAAAAAGATTGTAATCCTCGTGCAGCGTTCACATGTTGTGCACTCTTTCTGAATGCCGGCCTGCTGGTCAGTTTTTGCTTTGCATGTTCAGGTCATCCAGAAAAACAAATCAAACTCTTTTCACGTTTTCGCCTCCCTCTCACTCATTTATGTTGATCCCTCTTCCTCTCGTTTGTGAGCCATTTCTCATTCGTGTTTTGTCTCATTTGTCTTCCATCAGCAAATGCCTTCCACCCCAGGGTTTGTGGGCTACAACCCTTACAGCCATCTGGCCTACAACAACCTCCGGCTGGGAGGGAGCTCCGGAGGCTCCAGCAGGGTAATGAATGTTATGAAGGAATTCAAAATGGGATTTGGGTTAAAAGGGACGATATGATATTATTTATAAGGTAGCAGATTAGTTTTAAGAAGTGAAATTAAGATTGTGAGGCTGGGAAATGATTCCCCTTCATGTTGTTGGTGTTGGCACAGCTCCATTACATTTTGCAGTAGGGAGCTGTACCTCATAACGCTGCAGCACACAGGTAAAAATCCCTCAGCAGATTGTTTGCAAAATGACATGAAACCCATTTGGATGTTCCAATAAATATTTGTATCTGAATAATTAGTCCACAGGAGTGTTGGTAAAGCGTATGGATTTCCACATCATTCTCCTGTAGAGTTCACTGTCCAGTAGGTCTACGGTTTAGCAGACTAAATATTGAGTGGTTCAGATTTTTAATTATGACTTCTGTAAATGGCTGCTTTTTAATGATGAGGGAGACTGATTCCTTATTTAGGAAGTCGGCAACATCTCCATGAAAAAGCCTGTTTTCTGAAAGCTGATAATGTTAGAAAAAGAAAATGTAGAAAAGGTAAATTATTCTAAAGCTGGTGTGTCCAAACTGTGGTCCTCATCTGCATTTTTCTTCAGGATTTTGATGCAGAGAGATGCTTTTTGACATTTATGTTTAGATTTTTACTAACATGAGACTCAACAAACAAACCAGACAAATTCAGATCTTTTTAAATGCAAAATTTTCCATCCAATCAAAGTATTAGATTTTTTATTTATTTTTTAGACAGTTTAAGAGATATTGAGATAATTTAATTTCCTGGTAAAAACCACAAACCCTCACAGACTTTTACTTAAAATCCGACTTGTGAGCTCTGTTCATAAAACGTGACTAAATCCAGCAACATGGCTGAAGAAAGACCCAGATCCTGGTCTTGTTGCTGAGAATGGAGGGAAATTTAGTTTCTAGAAACCCTAAAAACAGTCGACCAATCAGATCCATTGAATTTGATGCACCTGTAGTGTCGTGTTGACAAAGACTCTTCATTAAAATGTTGCATTTGTTACAGGTCCCAGGTTGGGAGCCCATAAACAGATAAGATTATCCTGTACAGACAGGAGACTTTGCTTCTGTTCAGTTCAGCTTCGCTCAGAAGAATGAGGAAGTCAACGACAGGTAGCAGGAGAATCCCAGGGGAGAAGCAAAGCACCACACTGCCTCCTACTGGTCACATTGAGTATTACAAGTTTCTCATTTAGATTCAGTCCGTCTTAACTAGGAGGCTGGGGTTTACCATTTTGGTGCGTATTTATATATTTCCTCCACAGAAATAACATTTCCAATAAATAAGTAGATAGATAAATAAATAAAAGAAACAAAATTGCATATAATGTGACCTTACATTATGTGAGTGTCACACATTAATTATTTGTGAAAAGGAACAAATAAACAAAATCAACTTTTACTATTTTCTTTTAAGAAATATTCTACCTTTTGTTTCCCTCGATGACTTTACACTTGATGATTTCAGTCCTCATGTTGAAAAGTTTGTTCACCCCTGTTCCAAAGGGTATACTGTGCATGAATTTTGTAAATCATCACCAGTCTAAAGCCTGGGTCCCACATAAAACATCAGCGCTGCGCCACGTAGCACCCAAGCCGTGAATTTTGACTAGAGACTATTGTAATTGGATAAAGTAGTCCCTCGAGGACACCACGTCACATCCCAGATGCGCTGGTCCACGCCCCGGTGCTAAAGATATAGGACAGTTCTATTTCTGATCCGAGGCACGGCTGAAATGCATGTAACGACCTTGTGGAGTACGTTATGATGCCGAAATTACAACAATACACTGAACTGCTACTGGTACGGCAAACATAAACGACCACCAGTCCAGTACATGGAAAAGGAGCGTTTCGTTGTGGAATATTTATGTAATTGAGCTTTTAGAACAGACTATTCCAATAAATAGCTTATTTACACATTGTTGAAGAATTAAAAGATAATCCCATAAAACACGACGGTAGTTTTGACCAAATACGGGCCAAAAGATGTGTTTCATACTTCATGTTCTCAGTTCCCGCGAGATATTGTGACTACAGCGTGATTTTTCAAGCAGCGTTCAATGGCGCTTCGCTTCTAGGGAGACCAAAAGACTCGCCTCAGACGCAGCACTCCCACGGAGCGGCGCTCACTTCTCCTGTGGGACCCAGGCTTTAGGTGTGGAAAAATCTTAAACACATTAAAAGTACCTGAGACCCCTGGTAAAATTATATTTCAGTCAGAAGAATCGTTGTTCTATCAGTTGTTTATCTCCAGTAAGGACCACTGGTGACATCACTCTACATTTTAGTGTGAGGTTTCACTTTAGGCAGCTTTGTTCAAAATACTGTCCGTGGGCCATTTGCAACCTTTAGAGGTTATTCTGTGCAGCCATCAACTGCATTTCAAGAATGATAGTTTGACCTTCCAGCAAGCTGTTGATGCAGAAACACTTTAACCTTTTTATGTTGACTTACTAATGTGAGACTAAACAAAACAATCACAATCTTTAGGATTAGGTTTTTGTTTTGCCTGTTCTTGT
Source organism: Callopanchax toddi (assembly GCA_006937965.1). NCBI lineage: Eukaryota > Metazoa > Chordata > Actinopteri > Cyprinodontiformes > Nothobranchiidae > Callopanchax > Callopanchax toddi. The sequence goes on from SSNR01000470.1 coordinate 160,204, forward strand.
TGCTGATAATGAGAGCGCCAAAGCTCCAGGAGGATGTAGGCTTCATCAGAGATCATGTGTTTACTTCTTCGTTGGGTATATCCTGGTCCAGTAGACCTTATCGTTTGACATCAATCACTGTTAGAAAAATAAAGGCAAACTGCAGAACAACTTCACTTTCTGAAAACTTCGCCTGATTTGTAAAAGTTAAAAACATAAAATGTTCCTTCAGGTGAAAGAAACCCCCCAGGAACAGCCTGGTGTTGTTTTGATGTGTGCAGACCAGGATCCAGTGTTTTATGGTTGTTTTTCTCCCCTCTCTCCATACTTGTCCTTTCATCCTTCCCATTTCCTTAATCTCACACCATCTTCCCGTCTTTGTCCTCCTCCTCTGTTTTATTTCCACAGAACTCTTCAGGCATCACCGTCCCAAAGCCTCCCAAACCTCCAGACAAGCCGTTGATGCCATACATGCGGTACAGCCGGAAGGTAAGCAGGAAGGTAAGACACCCATCCACGGTGTCTGCTTTTACTGCTTGTCCCCCCCCCTGAAAAGTCTGCAGGGGTTTGAGGGTGGGAAACAGCCAAGCCATGACGCCTCGCTACCACCTCCACCACCAGGTGGAGCCTGTCTACTTTCTGATCTGTCTGCTTTCAGCTTTTACAACTAATTCAAACATCTCTTTAAATGATTTTCTCTGGAGTAGTCTGCTACCGCCTTAACTCCAACTTGCTTTCATCTTGCTCCAAAGCTGTAAATTCAACTTTGATCTCTTCAATCTTCAGTCTGCTCTCAAATTGTATGCAGGCGTAAATTTGATCTTTAATTGGCCTCTTTGCAAAGAACGATCAGCTGAGCATTGATACTAGTTTACATCTCTTTCCTCTGCACTTTTCCTCCTTCAACTCCTTTTGTTAATTTGTAGTTCTGATCTCTAATTCTGGCATGTGTTGCTCTGATGATTGCGTGTTTGTTTTGCATCTTGCGTGCACTTGGAAGGTTTGGGACCAGGTGAAGGCATCCAACCCAGACCTGAAGCTGTGGGAGATCGGGAAGATTATTGGAGGAATGTGGAGAGACCTGACGGATGAAGAGAAGCAGGATTACCTAAACGAGTATGAAGCTGAGAAGGTGGGCCGCCCTCACACAACCCAACACAAAACCCTTCACTTTCACAGAGAGGTGGTTAGTTTTTGTAAACGGAACGTAATAATGATTCCAACCAATCAAATTTAGAAACTAAGGCAGCATTTGTGTATGCTGTCTAGTGCTGGGTACCGTTAAATATTTTTCGATACTACTACTTTACTGATACGTGGTTATTAGAGATGTAACGAGACCCAAAACTCACGAGACGAGACCGGACATTGAGTTCACGAGACGAGATTTAATAATAGTTTCAAGAAAACTTCAAAGATCAAATTTATGCAACAAAAAACGCTTTAATTCCAGACTTTTAGAAGTTTTTCCACAAACTCAACTGATGTCTTTCTTTTTCTGATTTCTTGACTCTTATCAGTAGGGGTGTAACGATACTGAAAACTCACAAGATGAGATTTTAATCACATTTTCAAGAACTTTTCAAAGATCAAACTATTGCTACAAATGATTTTTTTTCCTGCCTCTCTCCTCCTCTCCTGTCTCACCAAAGATTAAAATGTGATTTCAGGTGAAGAGGAGAGGTTTGAACTGTTTAAACAGAGCCATGATATTAAACCTACACCTATAACAACCGGTATCCATTTAATATAGTATAACTATGTTTTTTGACAGTAAAAACTACAGGGCTCTAAACTGACTTTAAAAAGTGCAGAGGACATGTCCCCCCATTATGTCCACGTGTTTTCAGTCCTTTACCACTTCTCACCTCTCTGGGACACACAGAAGACGGATGCGTCGCGCACACGCCGTTTTAAAAAGACAAAAACATAATAGTTACTGAGAGTGGCTGCACGGAGAGCGCAACGCAAACGCCGGTCCGTGCGGAGGCGCTAAAGTTTGGTGCCGGTTCTATCTCAAGCGCCGCGGCGCGGCATTTACGGCTTTAATATGGTGATTTTTCAAGAAGCGTTCAGCCTTGAATAGCCTGCATAGCGCGTCCTGTGAACCCCTAGACCGCGGCGATTCTGTGGCGCAACGCATCCGTCCGTCTGTCTGTTTTCTCCCTTCTTTCTTTTCTCTCTTCTTGTTGAAAAATAGAATCAGTTCAGTTAAACTTCACTAAATCCTTAAAGGATTTGATCATTAATAGAAAATAAATGCAAAGCTAAGAAAAGCTTTTCATTTTCTATAATAAAACTGTGTTTAACTCAGTGATAATAGTGTTTCATATAGATTGTTTACACCTGTCTGTCTCCTCTCCTCTCTCCTCCTCGTGTCAGTCTGTTCTTTATTTCAGGGTAGGGATCCATGTCTTTCTGCTCCGAGCCACACACCAAGCCCCCAGCTGTTCTTCTTTTACTGTTTCCACAGCAGGCACGCGGTTTTCTAACAGGGCGTCTGAGCACTGCATTTACAATGATATGAACGGCAGCGTTTTAAGTTTCATTTTCGCTTTAGGAGCGACGTTTTCACTCGCGTGCCCAAATGCAAATAATGACATAATCAGGTCATGCGGGTTCGCGAGATCGAACTTATCTCAACGAGAAATATCGTGGCGTTTTAATATCGCGAGATCTCATGCCACGAGATCTCGTTACACCCCTAGTGGTTATCGATACTGGTACTTTAACGATACTTATTTCGGTACCTATTTATATAATTCTGGGAGAAACTAACAAAGTACTAAAATATTTTTAAAATTAAACATAAAAAAATACATCTTTTTATGGTATATTTATGCTTTTATTATTATTACTGGTATTTATTGCTTACCTTGGAAACTTTCTGTTATGTCACAGTATTCCCCCCACACACACCTGCTAGTGTAGCAGAGGCTGGAAGCTCAGGGGGGTTTTTTGTTTTTTTTTGGGCAGTCGGAAACTGAACTCAGCGCTGCAATGCTTTGCTTTGACAAACAGCTGGTTTTCTTGTTTTTTGCTGCACAAATCTTATTGCATACGTTGCATTTTGCTCTGTTCCTGTTTACCTTTTTAAAATGCAGCCAAACTTTAGAGTTTTTCAACATTTTAATCCGGAAATCGCTACGCTTGTGGGAGGACTGTTTTGAAAGGGAGAGGAGGGACTGCTGTGTGTGTGTGTGTGCGTGCGTGTGTGTGGATCCTCTGCGTCTGTAACGTGGAGAGGAGCTGCGGTGGAGAAAAGGAGCGTTTTTTTACAGGAACATTTTATTGTAAAAGTACAGAAATCTGTACCGTGTGTTTTTCGGTACCAGTACCTAACGAATGCTTTCGGCCGGTACCGGTCTAGTACCGTGTTTCAGTGCCCAGCCCTAATGCTGTTATGGAACCAAGTGAAGTTACCATAACACCCAAACCATCAGCCCTTTGCAGGTTGTGAACTAAATCTGACGGAGTAGGAACCATTCAAATTAAATTATAGTTCAATAAAAGATCAATAGAAAATGTGAACAGTGAAATACTCTTCTGTCCAAAAACTGTTTGCATAAGAATGACATTAAGAAGTGAAGTAAAACATGTTATAGTGCTCATTCTGGTGAAGCGTGTTCTCATTTCAAATGGAGAAAAATACTTTCATGTGTTTAAGATCCACAATATTAACGGCCTGTTGTTTTTATCTCATCTGTAAACGGAGTTGTACAGGAAGTTGGATCAACTCCACAAAGTGTTTTCTCTCATGAAGTTAGAAAATATTACTATTTAAAAAAAACAAGAACAGTTTGCTTCAGTTAGTCTGATCCAGACTTGGTAAACTGATAAACGTGTCCTGATGTTTAAATAAATAAATAAAATGTGAAACTCATCAAACCTCTCAGCTAGCCGAGTCCTAGTGTGGGAACATTACTACAATAAACACACAGTGGCCTGCCATAGTGCATTTCTAAATGTGCTTGATTATATGATACAAGAGCTTGCCATACTGTGGTGTTGCTGTAGTTTGTCTGATCAGCTGATCAAACTGTTGGATCTTTAACCTTCATCCTGCTGTTCTGAAGCAGCCGTCCATGTAGAGCTTTCAGTTCCGGATGCTTTTTTATGTGGCTGTTAGCTAAATGCTAACCGTGCTATCAGCTGACTCATCATGTGACCTGAACTAAACTTCAGTACTGTGATGGTTCAGACAGTCACTGCTGCTCCATCAGCTATTCATCATCTGTTTTTGGTGGCTGCTAACAGTTTGGAAGCTTTATCGCCAGACTGTGTGGCTCCGCCCACTTAAATATCAGCAATTAGTTCAAAGTTATTATGGTCGTATGACACATCACTCTTTTCCATGGTAAATATTTTTCTTGATATATCGTAAACTGTACAATATTGCCCATCCATTGCAGCCACAACACACCTGATATTTTTAACTTGTGATGAAAATAATAATGATCATTTATAACAAGCAGCTTTGTTCTTTTCCCTGCAGATAGAGTACAACGACTCGTTGAAGGCCTACCACAACTCGCCAGCCTACCTGGCTTACGTCAACGCCAAGAACCGAGCGGAGGCGGCGATGGAGGAGGAGAGCAGGCAGAGGCAGAGTCGTATGGACAAAGGAGAGCCTTACATGAGCATCCAGCCAGCTGAAGACCCTGATGGCAAGTTCATATGTAAAGAGATGTTTGTTTGGGTCGTTCTATCAGTTATTTATCTACAGTAAGAACCACACCCACTGGTGACATCACTCAAAAGAAACAGGACGTCGTCCTCTGACCAGAGCAATACTCATGGCTGGTCAAATTTGTAACTAATTTTCAGATCTTTAAATACATGAAACTTAGCTGCTGATCTGCAGCAGCCATAAGTGTTGCTCCAGTCAGAGGACTACTTCTTGTTTCTAGATGCTCCGCCCACTTTGAGTGGAGAGACTCTTTATAACTGATAGAACTCCACTTCAACATCGTTTAAGTCGTTTAAATGTTTCATCACATTCTGGAGGTTTGTAGAATCATGCAGCAGTTGGAGGATTGATTGTGTTAACCTCGTGTTTTTTCTCTGTTCAGACTACGATGACGGTTTTTCAGTTAAACACTCAGCAGCTGCTCGCTTTCAGAGGAACCACCGACTCATCAGCGACATCCTCAGTGAGTTTGTTGTTCCTGACGTCCGCTCTGTGGTCACCACAGCCCGAATGCAGGTTCTAAAGAGACAGGTCCAGTCTCTCATGGTTCACCAGGTGGGTTGGTGGAAGCATGCTTTTATTTTTAAGTTTTCAACCTGCAAAGGGACAGGATCTCCGCTAACGTAGAATGAGTTGATGAGCTGTTGTCTTTATGATTTCAGAGGAAACTGGAGGCAGAACTTCTACAGATCGAGGATCGCCATCAAGAGAAGAAAAGGCGCTTCCTGGAGACTACCGACTCATTCAACACGGAGCTGAAGCGGGTACAGCAGTAATTTCAAGTTGTGAAATGTGTTTGAATTCAGTGTTTGAACTGTTGATTTAGCAGACAGGTGTTCTGCAGTTTATCTTTTACCTACAAACTGATGTTAAAGCTGAGATTCAGCATCAGAAAGTCACCCCTCCCCCTGCTCTCTTCCACTTGTCTGTGTTTGAGTTGTGGGGTCAGCATCCAAAGTAGGGGGCCCATACATTTTTTCCAGTTAAACCGATTTTGGTGGTGGAGCAGCAGCTAGCTGCTAGCTCTGTGTTAGTTTGGTTAGCACACAGCAGAAGGGTAAACACTCGATGTTGGAGCTCTTTGCTGCCGCTATACGTCTGTTTAAAGCCAAAGTAGCCCCAAACAGGCGACGCTGTGTTTTTTACAACTATTTCCTCAATTTTGGGACTTCTGAGTTCTAATTTGGCAAATCCATTAGTGTGTTTTTACATTGCTCCGCCCGCAAATATGTCAACATGTCACCTGCGCGAATAAATCGCCCATCGCCGATTTTTGGACTGACGATGGACGATTGGAAAAAAGTTAGACATTGCCCAACCCTAGCAGGGCCCCATGGGCAACAGCCCAGCCACCAGGCGCTCACTCACGGGCCCCAACTCCAGGCCTGGCTCCAGGGTAGGGCCCCCTCTGGGGCTGGGCTCTTTGGTGCTCTGCTGTTTCTGAATCACTCTCTGTCTCACCCTTCACCTGGGACCAAATTTATGGCTCTATGAAATCCATTTTAATCATTCTTCAGAGCTTTTTCCCCACAATTTTTTTTTCCTGTTTTATTAAAAAAATTTTTTTTTTTTTTTTTAATCAAAACTATGTTTTCTAAAAGATAAAACGGGGGGCGGGGTATTTGTAAAAAATGAAAAAATCCAAAAAGTTAAACAAGCTTTGAAAAATGATAAAAATGGATTTCAGTGGGCTCTACAATTTGCCATGGGAGAACCTACCAGGGTGCGTTTGATTGCATGGCTCCGAGGGTCATCAGGGCACTCGAACTGGTGGAGGTTCAAGGAGGAGTCATTCAGAAATCTTTGTTTTGATTGTTTGTGACAAAAATGATTAAATCAGTTTTAAAACACAAAAACAGTTCAGCATCATGTAAGGTTTACCCCAAACTCCCAAGTAGCTGAAATCTGTTCTCTTTTTTTTTTAGGTTGACCACTTTAAGTCATTCACTTTATTTAGGAAATAATGAAACACAGTAAAAATAGTCTTGTTCTTCAGTCTGGGTCCAGATTAGTGGCACCTTAATGTGCATCTTTTTATTTGTTTCCCACCAGAAGAGTTTTAAATGTATTTAATTCAGTTTATTTATATACATCCTTATATAAATGTATAAATCCTTGAATTTGATTTAGGCTCATTTGTGAGAACCTTGTAATTTTGAACATCTGATGTGAATGAAAGGTTTTGCTGCTCCCCGTTTGTGTCTCCAGCTGTGCAGTCAGAAAATCGAGGTGGACATGGAGAAGCTGGCAGCTGAGATGGCTGCAGCTGAAGAGGCGGCGAGGCGACGGGCGGAGGAGAGGGAGCGCGACGCAGCCGAGCAGGCGGAGAAGGCTGCGCAGCAGCAACAAGAGGCTGCTGGGAACAAAGCTGCTGAGCAGAGCAGTGCTGCTGCTAGCAACACCGCTAACGCCACCTCAGGGACCAAAGAGGAGGACAAGCCCACGCCAATGGAGACAGGTACCAGTGCACACCTAGAACCAGCTGAGATGAATCATTGTTGAAAATATTATAATAAAAAGTGAGTTTTGGATTATTAAAGGACAAGCTGCTGTACTCGGGGCAGACCAAACAGTTTTCAGGTAGTGCTGAAACTGAGTACCTGTCCAGATTTTAACATCTTATAAAACAAACAAAATGAGTCACAAACATCCTGAAACCTGTTTGTTGGACAAAGCTGTGACTGGTAGCTTTATATAAGATAAATGTTCTGGAGATGGTTTGAAATAAATAGTCTGAATAATAATTTATTGAGCTGTAGTGACACCCAGATTCAGAGTACATGGATCTGACAGCAGAGAGGAGAGGGCAGCTTTAACAGGTGAAACTGGGAACAGCTGCTTGTTCATTTATATCAGAGAACTGGAGAAAGTGATGGATTATTTGATAGAATACTAGATTACTAAAATATTCTTTGGCCCTAAACCCATGCTACTTGAACAGAATGATGGATAAATGTGTGTCTGTCCCTCTACAGATGAAGCAGCACCTGCAGAGACCCTCCCTGACCACCAGGCTGCTCCCCCTCTTCCGACTGATTCTCCTTCTTCTGGCTCTGATAAAGTTGCCCCTCCTCCTGAGCCCCCACGGGAGAGCAGCACTCCCATCAGCAGCGCCCCCAGTGACGACAGCAACAGCATGCCCCCCCCAGCAGACAGCACCCCTGGAGCAGCAGCAGCCCCAGACCCCTCAGCAGGGCAGCAGGCTAACTCCAGTCCAGCTAACACGGGGGCTGCTCCCCCGCCCTCAGAAGAACCCACCCCCCCACCGCCACCATCACTACTTCTCCCCAGCCAGCAGTTCGATGTGTAAAGGTCCTGAGTGGTTCAGATAAACACCTCCCATAAATCTAGATTTAAAATGTTTAAAGGGTCATTTTATAGAGTTGTTCTATCCACTGGTGACATCACTCAAAACTCTGGAAACAGGAAGTAGTCTTCTGACCAGAACAATACTCATGGCTAGTAAGATCAGGAGAGACACTGCTGCAGATAAGTGACAAGTTAGTGGCTAATTATCAGGTATTTAAAACAACTCTTACTTAGAAGAATCCACACTAACGTGTCCGATATGAGCTGTTGGTAAAGCTACACAGTTAGCATGAAACCGTTTGTTTCAATCAGGGTTCTTTCTGAGCACATCTAAGGTGAGATTTACACGTCCAAGTTATCATTTCACTTTTTATTTTTTCATAAAGATTTGTGATTTTTTTTTTTTTTTTGTGCAAAAATCAATTGAATCTACAGTTTAAAGTATAAATTCACTGATTCTGATTTTTAGGTCCGATACAGATGACTGATTTTTGTCCGGTTGTGACCTGATGATACGATGTAAGATGATTTAAAATGAATCTGATTCATCTCAGAGAGCTTTTAACAGGATTCATTAATTACTAATGCATTAGAAGGCTTTATTATAAAGAAGACAAACTCTCTCTGTTCTAACACATCAGTATGATTTTAATTTATGTGAGTTATTTTTAATACCTGAAAATGAGCTGCTAATTTGTCACGGATCTGCAGCAGTGTCTCTCCTGACCTTACTAACCATGAGTTTTGCTCCAGTCAGAGGACAGCTTCCTGTGTCTGGAGGCTCTGCCCACTCTTAGTGATGTCAGCAGTGGGTGTGGTCCCCGCTGTAGATAATGAGTGATAGAACGACCCAAACGTTCCTTCCTTGTGCGTTTAGTTGTTCCTCCCTGACCTGACTGCTGATCACTGTAAACAGAAGGGCTCTCCTGCTGCTGACTAACAGCCATCCCAACATTCCCCCTCCTGTGTAAAGCCTCAGTCCACATCCTCTTCCTTCTGCTTTGTGTTTTTAGAACTCCAGTAGATCTTTCTAGAGTGAAGCTTTCCTGTAAACGTAGCTTTTGAGTCAGATGACATTTCTGACATGTCTCAGTTGGACACATCCTGCTGTGGTTCAGGTCTGGAGTCACTTTGAGTTACTGCCCTTATTCTGAACTGGATACTAACGTAACGTAACGGGTTGACTCCAGCCGAGGAGAGCTTTGACGTACGTGTGCAGGACAGAAATGAAAAATGAGATTTTAAGTTGGTCCCTGGCATGCTGTTTTTAATCTGTGCAAACCCCCGTACCCGTCATATTCATGTAGAAAGTGAAGCATCTGATCTATGAGCTTATCAGCTATTTTTAAACAGTTTTTATTTACTTGTTCCTGTGAACACCACTGGTTATCTGGGGGACTCACAGGCCACTCCCCCTCACAGGTAATCTCACTCATGCATTTAAAGGACTGATTTCTTACTTGAAATGGACAATTTAGTAATATGTCTGATTTGCATCTTTCTTTTGTACCGTCTGATCTTATCTATCCTAATAAAAATGATTTCCTAGTCTGTGGATGGCTGTTGACTGGTTTGTTATCACAGTTTAAACAGGAGCTTAAAATTCTTAGAAAAAAGAAAAACCTGTTTTATTAAATTGAATCTTTAGTTTTTCCCTCATAAATAACAAAGCGGAGGGTTCAGCTCCTCCAGGTTTAGTTGATCTGATGATCAATAAATGAGTCGTGGTTTACTAGAAGCTGACCTTTGAACTCTGAATGACCCCAGAGGGCGGAGAGCCCAGCTTTGACCTCATAATAAACAAAGTGGGCGGAGCCTCTGATGTTGACGGAGACCTCGGGTCACCGCTGACCGACGCGCGAGCCGCGCGCGCGTAACCGGTGGCCCCGGCGTTGTGAGGAGACCGGACCGGGACGCGGCAGACTTCAGAGGAACCCGATCACCATGGTGACCCACGCGCTCAGCCGCCTCCTCGTCGCGCTCGTGACCCCGCTGCTGCTCCGGGACGGACCGGGACCGGCGGCGGAGTTCTCCACCGGAACAGAACCGGACTACGAGTTCGGAGATTACCGGGGCCGGTGGTGCGTGGACGACCACGGCTTTGTGCACAGCATCGGACAGGTTTACCTCCCCGGGCCAAAGGCGTGCCCATGCACGTGCACCGCGGACGGTCCCGTGTGCGTGCGACCCAGGTGTCCCCGCGTCCACCCGCGGTGCACGCGCGTCAGGTACAAGGCGTGCTGCCCTGTGTGTGAGGGGATGGCGCGCGTGTGCGTGTACGGAGGAAAAACCTACAGACCTCTGGAGGAGTTCAGGGTGAGGAAGATGCTCCTCATCCTTCTCCATCACCTCCTCCACCTGCTCCTCCTCCATCACCTCCTCCACCTGCTCCTCCTCCATCACCTCCTCCACCTGCTCCTTCTCCATCACCTCCTCCACCTGCTCCTTCTCCATCACCTCCTCCACCTGCTCCTCCTCCATCACCTCCTCCACCTGCCCCTCCTCCATCACCTCCTCCACCTGCTCCTCCTCCATCACCTCCTCCACCTGCTCCTCCTCCATCACCTCCTCCACCTGCTCCTCCATCACCTCCTCCACCTGCTCCTCCTCCATCACCTCCTCCACCTGCTCCTGCTCCATCACCTCCTCCACCTGCTCCTCCTCCATCACCTCCTCCACCTGCTCCTCCATCACC
>SSNR01000470.1:179092-197219 GCA_006937965.1 Callopanchax toddi
CCCCCCCCCCCCCCCCCCCCAAAAAAAAAAAAAGACCACCCCTGACTATCCTACAGTACGTGCAGCTGCAGTAGCTTAAACACCATAAATTCAACACATGTTCTCATGCTAAATTGTAGAGCTGTATTAACAGGTCAGGTTACAACTCTTTTTTTTTTTTTTTACAGTTTTTTTTTTCCTGAAAATTTGCTGCTATTTTGTCACTGATCTGCAGCAGTGTCTCTCCTGACCATGAGTATTGTTCAGGGTCAGAGAGGACTCTGCCCATTTTAAGTGATGTCACCAGTCCTTACTGTAGTAATAACCACTTCAACATGACCCAAAAATCCAGTGAGAAAAACGCAGCATGGCTGCAACTGGTCAGTTATCATAAAGCTGAACTTTACTCTGAAACTGCAGACTTGACCTCACCGCTGACTGCTTGTCCCCAGAAGCAAACTCCAGTTAGTGATGTTTTAAATGCTTCTCTGTCCTTTTATTCAAACCAGAATGTTGTTTTCTTCTGAACTGGTGCAATTCCTATCATCTTTTGAAACGTAATCACTAAGGAAGTGACTGAAATCACAAGCAGCACGTGTGTCGAGTCTCCAGTGTGATGAGGTTTACCGAACTGGGAATGTTTCTTTAAAAATGTAGTGTTGAGACATTTTAACCATCCTAACCGGTTTCATTCTGAGATTTTGTTGAGGATAACTTCATTCCAACACCTCAGATAATTAATACATGATTTACAAATATGTATGTTTGTGCTTATTTGATAGAACTTGTCTAAACAGTGTCCTCATGATGTGATGAAACCCTCTGATGGGGATGGTCAGAAATGTTTACGGGTATTATGACTCAGTTTGTGTATTTCTATAAATTCTGTATGAAGTGAGAACTATCTAAACTACTAGATGTTAGGACATGCTCTGATATCTGCTGTGTTCATAAGGAAGAGTCGATTATATTGTCTAATAATTAACTAATTTATATTTCTAAATTTCAATAAACTAGTTTTGATGAAACCATTTCATTTGAACACTGTTGGGAATGTTTTTGTGATGTCATCTTCACACTGGACATGCTGAGCTAGGCTACTTCCTGCTGATGATTTGCAGACACACCAACCTTTTGATGCACTTATTTTTTGTGCAGGATTTAAGGAAACATTTCTTGTTTGAAAACATTCTGGTGAACTGGGGTAGAGACTGATTGATGCATCATGTTTATTAAGTCATCCAGGTGAGGGGACTAAATGATACTAGCTGTTGTTTTTAAGTGTAGGGTTGATATTACAGCACTGTTTAAGCAGCTCAAGCCCCTCTTCTCCACCTCCAGTCCCCCACCTTTGAAATCAAAATGTCATCCATGCGTTTCTTCTCCAGACCCTTTCAGGTTTGTCACATCAGCTCAACCTGTTCTCATCTGTGGCTCAGGGCTCCAGTTCTGTTCTTTGGTAAATACCAGTGGAGCTCCATGGTGCAGGGGGGGGCACTAGGAGGTTCCCAAAGTTAGGGGTTGGGACCGATACGTCTGTTTCTAATAGATTGGTGAGACATTCACACCAGTGGACCCTGGATGTCACTTTGTAGAGCTCTGGTAGAACTCATCCCGTTCCCCCTGAGACAAAGGAGCAGATAGAGGTCCTGCTGATGGGTTCAGGACCTCTGATGGTTGTGTCCAGCTCTTCTAGAGTAACTTCCCGTCTCCTGGAATCTCCTCCATGGATTATGCTGGGGGAGACAGCAACCCTTCTGGTATTGATGCTCCATCCTGGTGAAGTTGGACTACCTGTGTGACCTCTGTAGGGTCCAGGTATCTCCTCCTGCTACCAGCAGTGACACTGACCTTAGTTAAATGTTAAACTACTGAAAACAGTCAAACATGAGCGATATACCATCTTTGGCCTCCAGCTCAACCATGTATTAATACCTATTAATTTAATTAACACCAAAGAGCTGATAACTGGTTAACAACCCACTGATTCTTAACTGACCAGATCAACTTGATACCACACTGGAGCACTTTGCCAGCTTCATACTTTATATACTAGTAGGTACATCTGATAAACACATGCATGAATATAGGAGTTGATTTAGCTGCTCTGAAGAGCAACCTCTACAAACATGACAGAATTAGGTAGATTAAGAATATGTCAACGTGATGATGAATGAGGTCACCAGGCCACTGGCTTGATTAACAGCTTTTATTGAAAACAACAAGGTCAATCTCAGGCTATGCTGCCGGCATTGGAAGCAATCCTGGGCCACAGGTCTGCACACTCCTTAGCCACTGGACCTGTGATGGCTGAACCTGCACACACAGACAGGATGTTACTGTAGTCCAGATCAACTGGCTAAAAGGTAGCAGAGCTATTAACTTTAAAAGGTTGTCTCATCCCTGATTGAGATCAGTCAGTCACAGTGGGTCACTGCCGTCTCACCCACAGTGATGAAGTCATTATTCCCTTCCTCGACAACTCACCCAGCCACTGAGCAGACAAAGCAAGTGCTTTTGAAAGGGACGATTGATCCTGACAGCAATGGGATCATCTATGTGTGTAGCTACTAGGCTGCCCACGCTTTAATTATAATCACAACTAAAATAGGAATTATGTGCTTTCAGTTTTACAGCTGAAATAGCAGCTGGTAAACCTCAAAACACAAGATGCTTCAACTCTCTACAAAATATCAACATATAAACATCGCTGCAGCCAAAACTCCTGATTCAAATCAAACTGTGGGTCAAAGAAACCCAAACACACCTTTCATTTCTCCTTTGTTGTTCACGATAACACCTGCGTTGTCTTCAAAGTAGAGGAACACACCATCTTTTCGTCGATACGACTTCCGCTGCCGTATCACCACCGCAGGATGCACTGGGATTAGAGAAATGAGGGTATTAAAAACATGAAGCTGTGTCCCATAAAACAGGTGAGTCATTAACTTTAATGTTACAAATATAGTAGAGAAAGGATCCAAAGAGGTCAAAAGTAGTCTTCATTTTTCAACAAGGGCTTGAAACTCAAAACTGCAGGAAGTTTCACCCGGTTGTGACCAGAGTAGGGGTGCAACGGATCATCATCGATCCGTGATTCGTACGGATCACCCTCTACGGTTCGGAACGCACATGGTTTGCGGTTCATGTAGAGCGCGTGCGTCGCTAAATAATCCCCGACGTTCTGTGCTCACGCGCTCTGCATCTGCAGATAATTCCCCTCTGAGAAAGGTGTTCGTTTTGCATCACGTATAGAGGTTAACTCTGTTGGCTTCAGCCGTTTTAGTACACCAGAACGAAGGATCGCTGATCAATATCCAGTCTCTGCTGCGCGCGTGCGCTGCCTCTGATTCCTCCGTCTGTCTCTCCATCAGCTGGAAATCCATCTTTCTGATAGACAAACTAGATTCACCTATTTCTGTCTAAGATAACGTTATGTTGGGCTTTTATACGAGCTAATGAACGTTAATATAACCGGAGTTCAGTCAGCAGCGCCTCCGCCCCCCCCCGTGACCGCTAGTTTGACAGAAGCAGGTCTGTGACCCTGAGGTGGCATATGAGTCTATCTCCCCCATTAATTAGTTTTAATATGATTCAAAACTTTATTGAAGCATCAGATTGACATCTTGAGTTAAATGCAGTTTGTATTTATGAGGATTGAGCATAAAAAAGTTGCTCAGTGTTTTAGAAAATAATGAGAGCAAAGTTTTTTGTCTTTTCTTTTTCATTCTGCTGATCCGAAAATTGATCCGAACCGTGACTCAAAACTGTGAACCGATCCGATCCGTGAGCTTTCTGATCCATTGCACCCCTAGACCAGAGTCACTAAAACATCAAAGAGCAGAACCAAGCCTGAAGTACAAACCTGCTTTTCCATTTACTGCTCTCTTCCTGCATGTTACACTCAAATCCTACATTTATTAAGATTGATGGGGGTTTTGGATCATTTAGTTTAGTTTATGCTCCTGCAGAATGTACAGTAGCTTAGTAATTCAGACGTTTGATCCAAAAGGTCTCATCATGAAAATAGTAGGGGTTAACAAACCTGTAATATAGCCTTTTGATGGCTCAGCGTGACTATTGAACCTCGAGGACCAGGATGACCCACCTTCAGTTTACCTCCTCCTTATTCCTTACATTTTTATTATCCCACTATTTAACTGTTTCCATCTAATCACTAGACGATATTGTAACTTGTGAAAATTTGTTTTATCACCAGAGTGTAAAATTTTAATAAACAGGTTTATGTGTGGCTGGCCAGCAGGAGGACAAGATGCTTCCTGAGGCAACAGCTGATGAAAACAACCCCAGCAGCTTCATTATTAACTTCACCAATAATTAATTCATAAAAACGTTCGTTTCCTGCTCGGATCAGGAAGTATCTCTGGTTTTCTGAGGCGTCTCTACTGTAACAGAGCCTACAGAGTCTCAGCTGTCATTTGTTTTGTTCTGTCGTCCCATTAAATACCAGTTAGAATGTAAATAGTGTTTTAGCTTAGCATCATCACATCCCTCTGCTTGACTCTTTTTAGCTTCCAGCTGAGGTTGACCATGGAAAGCTGTGGTGAAATGCTGACATCTAGTGGAACATTAAGTCACTGCAAGTGTTTTTAAAGTATCATCATCTGGACAGAATATCCTCCAATAAAGCCTTGAAAATCCTAACCTTGAAAACTGGACAAGGTACATCTGAACTAGTTTTATGCTTCTAAATACATTTTCAGATGTTTTAGCAGGGATTCAAACCTTTTCTATAACAGCAGCTTTCTTTTCAGTTAAATGAACACAGCCTGAGACCGGGCAGCTCTAACAGGCTCCTGCATCCTAAGGCTGCAAATGTTTAATACCTTCAGATTCATTTGGCCGAATAAACATAACATATACCAGAAATAAGCTGCTAGTTTGTCACTGATCTGCAGCAGTGTCTCCTAATCTAACCACGAGTATAGAGGACTACGTCCCGTTTCTAAAGACTATGAAGACTTGTGGCGTTTACAGATCAGCGTCCACTCTGCTCAGTTTAACAGAATCAGCTCGCCCCACACGGCTGGGGATGGTTCTTGACCGTCTCAGGAATGCGGAAGCAATTGGGCAGATACACCTTTAAAGTGGCGTGAGGAAATCTGTGATGTCACATAGGGCTGGGCAAAAATATCGATTCATCAATGCATTGCAATTATTAATTTCTCAATTCAATATCGATTCATCACATTTTATGAATCGATTCAGCCCGGCGGCCAGTAGGGGCGCTGTGGGTAACACTCTAGTGAGAGTGTTCAGCGTTGTAAAAGACGTGGAGGATGCACATTTTGTGCTTCTGTTTACATTTCTTTTATACCTTAAATGTATAGCAAGAAAGAAATACTTTCTACTATTACACACACTTTAGAGGTGTTAAAAAAGCACCTGTTTGTTACAGCTGGGGTTTGTATTCAATACACGTTCTGCTTACGTATTATTGTACTGCTTATTCTGCTAAAAAAATGACAGGAAACACTGGGGTCAGTTTGTTCTTAAACATTTGTAATACTGCACACATTATAGAAAAATATTCTTAGCTAGGGCTGTACAGTGTGACATACATGTCGCAGTGCGATGATAAAAACGGTCTGTGCTATAAACTATTTTTAGACGTAGCGCTCGTGCTATTCCCTCAACACGTAATTGATCATGGCGCACGGCCAAATAAAAGCCACCACACCTTCAGAATTAAGTTTAAAAATGTTAAAACAATGTAAAGCGTGTGGAATATAGTATTTGCGCACTTGTACGGATTAAAGTTCTCGTCTAGCGACAGAGTTCCGTCTCTTACGCGTTTCAGCCGTTCGGAAAAAACCTCTTAGCGACGCTAAAAGTCTCCCTGTGGTTTAACCACAGACACGCATTAAACCAGAGGAACTAAAAATATTAATGGGTCACATCGATGTCTGTAAACGGGTCCACGGTCCGAGTCAGGAGAGAGACGGCTTCACACTGAAGTCCGCCTGACACGCTGCTGCAGCTCCGCCCCAGGGGCGAATCTAGAGGGGGGCGGGGGCCAGGCAGGGGCAAAGACAGTACAAGGGTGGCAAGATCTAAGAAAAAGATAAAATTAAAAAAAGAAAGACCAAATCAGATAACTCAACAACCACACATCACTATATGTATACAAACTATAATATTGTCCATGTTTTTTCTAAAACTCACACAGGATGCACACTACAGTTAAACACTAATTACACACATTTCTCAGCACACTCACACTTTGAACAAATCTACACTAATTTGAATGAATAAATGTTCTTTTTGAAATTACACTGACACATAAACATGTTTGAAGATATTTTTTCTTATTGTCTTTTCATTATAAGCACTTTGTCAGTGTGTTAAGAATGACAAGTACTCATGTTG
Source organism: Callopanchax toddi (assembly GCA_006937965.1). Lineage (NCBI taxonomy): Eukaryota > Metazoa > Chordata > Actinopteri > Cyprinodontiformes > Nothobranchiidae > Callopanchax > Callopanchax toddi. The sequence continues at coordinate 185,462 of SSNR01000470.1, forward strand.
ACTTTTAGATATTGTAGCTGAATTTTTATGCTGGTGCTACAACTTTTTGTTCTGTGCTACAAAATCTGCAACCTCTGTAGAACCAGTGCTATGAGCTAAAAAAGTTAACGTAGAGCCGTTGGGTACTTAATTACTTGTGTATTTACTTATTATTGAATCGATATCGAAGCTAATAGATCAATATTGAATCGAATCGAATCGAAGCCTGAAGAATCGAAATCGAATCGAATTGTGACATTCCTAACAATACCCAGCCCTACTGGGCGATATGGTCAAAAATTCAAATCCTGATATAGCTCATTTTATATCCCCATAACAATAAATATACAAAACATAGAACACCTCCTTGTGAACCTCTGCCTCCACTGTGGCCCGACGTGCATCAGGTAACATGACTTTATTATGCGTTTTCAGTAGGGGTGGGAATCTTCAGGGTCCTCACGATTCGATTACGATTCAGAGAGCTGCGATGCGATTATAAAACGATTATTGATGAAAGATGTATTGTTCTTCCCCCTAACCTTCCTGTCATGTGACTATGAGGTACTATTAAAGCATTTGTAATAACCCGACATGATTTTACTTCCATTATCTTTAATTATCTAATAATAATTTAATTATTAAAACATAGCAGTGTTTAAATGTGTAAATATAAGTTTAAATACAGTCCCTCCAGGAAGGTGTGTGGTTTTTGTGATGGTTTCATCCTAAAATGACTGATTTGCTAAACTTTTTTCAAAAGTTGTGGTCAAAGTTGCAGTTTTTTTTCAAGCATTTTTTGTTTAAGGTTTTATTTTGTTTATATGCACACACTGTATGCGCCGTTTCATCATAATACAAAGACTACAAGATGCTGTAATCACCATGACGACAGAGCTGACTGTCTCAGCATCACTCAGGTGTTACAGCGTGAGCGACTCGTTTTACTTTCACTTTTAGACGTTCACCTCAAAGGTTCACTGGTTCAGCAGGAAGAGGTTCCTCGTGATCGCTCACTGGATACACACAGTGAGCGATCACGAGGAACCTCTTCCTCGTGATCGCTCACTGGATACACACATCACGTGGTTCGCATGTTTAAAAAAACGACGTTCAAAGGATTTCACGTTAGTTCACGCTGACGCCCCGGTCCTATTTTCTCATGTAATAGCAAAACCGCCGACTCGGCACAGTTTAGGACACAGATCAGTTCTTTTTAAACAAAGTTTCTCACATTGACCGAATACGGACTTTAAACAGAACTCACCTCGTCTCTTTCAGCACTCGTATCAGACCCCCCAGCCGCGGACCCTTTGCTCCTCTGTTCAGCCAAGCGAATATTTTCGTGTATAATCCATCACATGATGTTTGGTTCAGAACAGCTTCTACCACTCTTGTGTAATCGCTACTTTGGGAAATTGACTCGCTCGTATTTTAGCCGTAATATATTATAGAATCTGGCCGGTGCGTTTAGCGGCTCGACTCAAAAGCAGGAAGTAAACACAGCTCGAGGCAACGGGGATTGGTCAAAACTTTTTCAAATGGCGATGATTGGTCAAAAAGAAGATGACGCACGACAAACGCCAAGATGATTGGTCATTTTTGGGAGAAAGTTGGTGAAATTCCAAGGCCTCAAACATTAATAATAGAATCGAATTTTTATATTTTTCAATCGATTGATAATCGTTCCTGTCTGCATCTTGATGCATCGGAAAAACGAGTTTATCTCCCACCCCTAGTTTTCAGCTGGGTATTTCATATCTCGGTTTGAGTGTAACTCACTAAACTCAGGTTTCTCCACCGTGTAGATTGGACCCATATCTTTGTAGCTGTGCCTGGTAACAGCAGGAGTAATCTCCTTCCAGCTGCTGGAGCTCAGCTAGGAGCTACATGGTGTGTGACGAGCCTGATGCTGTGTCTGGAGTTTATTATGAGCGCTTACGCCAACACTCGATGCTTTTGCTTGTTGACTGTCTCTGTATTCTTTGTTGAGGTTTTTGTACAGGTGATAAAATTAATTAGTGGTGTTGGAGTCTGTTGTTGGGACTGGGAGCCGACAAACTTTATAAACAGCTGTTGTCTGGTCCACGTTGGTCTTTTTATATTTAAACCACATCTATGAGACAGAAGTTGTCCCTCTTTTAAGTACAAGCTCCTCGGTTTGGGTTAGCTGGTTATTCTGTTGACCCTGGTCTAAACGCATCCGCTACCGTCTCCCTCCATGTTTTTGTTACGTGGCGTGTTCACGAGCATGCCGTAAAGTGCATTATGACGTAAACTACTGCTGTAAAACTTCTATCGTGGCGTAAACGATAAGAGCTTTATTTGACGGTAGACATATCGCACAGCACTGTCACACATGAATGCCACTCCTTGGCAAACAAAGCATTTGTGAACAGACTACTGGATCGGACGGACGGCCAAAACAATGGATAACCTGTTGGAGATTATTATTATTATTATACTCCAGTTGTGGCTGGTGCTGGGGAACCAGCCCTGTGAATGGAATGAAAGAATGCGTCATGTGATGCAGGAAGACATTCTGCAGCAGCAGCGCACCTGGCAACTCAGACACCTGCCAGGCCTATCAGAGGCTTGCACTGTAGGTAGGCGTGAGACTTTAGCCAACCGATAAGTCAGCAGTGGTCGTGCAGCCTCGCTCAGTCCACCGAGGAGCAGGGCTGAGGAAAAGTATGGGCCCGGCTCCGAAAACAGACGTGGGCCGTATCTGTAAGGTTTTGGCTGGACCGAGTTGATCAGAGATGATGCTAGTCTGTAAGGGCCATCAGTGTCTAAATATCTTCGTGTGGATAGAAGCACATTGTTTTTCCACTTACCCTTCTTCCTGAGTTCTGGTTTGCCTTTTTTGACCGTGGCCATGACCATGTCACCTACTCCTGCAGCAGGGAGACGGTTCAGACGCCCCTTGATGCCCTTCACAGAGATTATGTACAGGTTCTTGGCACCTGTGAGTCAGACAGAAAACAAGGATTAACACAGAACAGAGCGAACGCTGAAAATGAGCACCTACCCTGCACTTCCTCTACACTACTGCAATGTGTGTGCAACTGAAAAACTAAGCAAGAATTTAGACTTAAGCTCCAGAATAAAATCTGTTAAATCTGTTTTACCAGGGAAATGAGACTACTGTCAACACAATTTTGATAGTAAAGGTGTACAACTTATGAAAGTCTACTGGAGAAAGTCACAGCAGGTTGCTACCAGCTAATTAACGAGCTGACACCACTCTTCAGACTGACTTGTTTAACATAATTACAACAGTAAGTGTGGTCTTTACTGTTGGTAAAAAACTGATGGAACTTCAAAATGACCCAAACATCTATTTAAGGTCAGCATATCACCAGAATCTTCTTCTGGTCCTTGCCTACACCCACCACCTCCAGCTTTACTGGACGTTAGGTCATTTCATTGGCCTACAGGTAAGTTCTGAGGTTCTATTCTGAGGGAGGCAGACATACCTGTGTTGTCAGCACAGTTGATGACTGCTCCCACTGGGAGACCCAGTGAGATGCGAAACTTGGCTCCAGATGAACCACCACGTCCTGCAATGAGAAAACCATTAGCTCAGTCTGACCATGGAAAAATGGATAATGTGTTCCAATTTAACTAAGAAATGTTCAGCTGAATCAACTGGCAGGACCTTTAACCTAAAGTTGCTGGGACCAACAATCCTTTGCTTTGAATCTAACAGAAAAAGCTGTAGCAGTTGGCAGACCACTACCTTTTTCAGCTTGTCTCTTAATAAATTAGCTGCAGTCTGTATAGCCACTAATAAACTGCTACACAGTGTTTGTGCAAAAAACAGTTCAGTGTCTGCTAGGGATGTAACAATTCTTCAAGAATCAATTTAAAATCGGTGCAAACTAGTTGAAATATCGATTGTTGTAGAAAAAAGAAATTTGATTCACAATGGCCTGTACACAGGGATGCCAAAGTGCTGCACATCATTCAGAACAGAGGAAAGCACGGCTACAGCAAGCAGCTTCAAGATAGCGGACGTTCCAATCAATCTGAAGTCAACAGTGTGGCAGCTTTGGCTTTCCCGTGTTTCCACACAAGACAATAGAAGATTACAATTTGAAACAAGGACTAAAAGGCAATTGTAAAAAAAAAAAAAAAAACAACAACTATTTATTTGGCCATAAAATAACTGAAATTCATTTTGTTGTGAAAAATCATATATATAAAAAAAATTAAATCGTGGCTTGAGTGAATCGTTACATCCCTAGTGTTTGCATTTGCTAAACTCTAGTCAGGAGACACACTCACATATGATTGTTTTAAGTTCAAATCGAAATAATTTCATCAGTAAATTCATTTCCTAAAAGTAAAATTTAGATGAGGCAAACAAGTTTTTACACCTTCAATAAAATCTAATTCAAGCACTATTTAAGTTGAGTTTTCAAACATTTCCAGCACTTTATAGTGGTGAATGTTTACACACATGAACAAAAAATAAAACTCTTTAGCCACTGAACCTGCACACAGGATGTTACTGTAGTCCAGATCAACTGGCTAAAAGGTAAACAGAGGTATTAACTTTTGTCTCATCCCTGATTGAGATCAGTCAGTCACAGTGGGTCACTGCCGTCTCACCCACAGTGATGAAGTCATTATGCCCTTCCTCGACAACTCACCCAGCCACTGAGCAGACAAAGCAAGTGCTTTTGAAAGGGACAATTCATCCTGACAGCAATGGGATCATCTATGTGTGTAGCTACGAGGCTGCCTATGTATTTATTATAATTAACACAGCTTATTAAAACAAACCAAATTATTAACTGCTTTTAATTTTACAGCAGAGCACTTTTCAAATTGAGTTTTCAATATTTTCCAGTGGTGAAGATTTGCACACATGAACAAAATATAAAAATCTATCCTGCTTCCTTGCCTTAAGTTCTAGTTAGAAATGCAGATTCTGACTTTGAAATCTGATCAAATTACCTAGTTTTATTCAGTTGTGACCCGATACAGCTTTTACGTGAATCAGATTTATCTCAAAGGACTTAAAAAACTTTTTTTGAAGTACAAACTTATATGTAAAAATCTCTTTAAAAGAATTAGAGGTTAGCAATGGTGAGGTCACAATGCAAAAACAGATTTTTGAGCTTCAGATCAACCGATTGTGCTGAATATTAGCTGATCACCTGTGACTTTCTTGGTTGCATCTCTAGTTTCCAAATACTTTATTTAAAATTTGAGCACTTTCAAAACATTGAAAATAACAAAATCTTTAAGAATACAAAGCAGCCATAGAAACTCTGCCCAGGTTGCAGAGTTTAGTCCTAGTTTTCCTAATCTCATCTGTACACTATTCATTTTTTAAGACTGCATGTTTTTAGAATACAAATAAAATCTGACATTGTGACACCTGAGAAGCTCTAGGGCAGGGGTGGCCAATCCTGGTCCTCAAAGGCCAGTATATCCATCATGTTTTAGTGTTTTTCTTGCTCCAACACACATCATTCAATGATTGAATCACCTGTTCTACATGTCATCAAGCTCTGCAGAAGGTCTTTAATCACACACTGACTGAAACCAGGTGTTTAGAAAGAAACCTCTAAACATGCTGGATACCAGTCCTCCAGGACCAGGATTGGGGACCCCTGTTCTGAGAATTCTCCCTCTGAGCTAGAGTTTAACAAACACAAAACTATCTTCAACAGAAGTGAATTTACGGAGTCATTATTGAGAGGATCAGAACCAGTTAAATGCAAAGCTTCAACTACCGGTTTATACTTGTAGGTCTGAGCTGTACCACTACAAAAACTATTGGACATTAAGAATAATCCTGAGGTCCTATAATAAAAGCAAAATAGCCCATCATTCTCCATGCCGGGCTCCGGCTAACTGTTAGCTTAGCTCTGGTAGCAAACACATTTATGATTCGGTTTCATTGCATTCACTTTAGAAGACAAACAAACGTCTTAATTCGCACTGAGCCGAAAACGAACGCTTAGTTCAAATCAGATCTGATAAGCAAATAAACAATGAACATTAACTTTCAGCCTCCAACTTGCCTACATGGCCCTGAAATAAACATGGCGTCCACCAACTGAAGCGAAACAATGTTATCGTGTTTATTTAATTAATGTAAGTAAATTCCTAATGAGGCAGATGAACGTGTGATTTTCATGTTTTAGTCCCAAACGAGCAGCAGTGAAAGCTGTAGATTCAGATTGAAACAGCGGATGGAGCTGGATTTAACATGCTGATGTCCTACCTCTCTTAGACATCGCTGCGGCTGGGAAAGAGGGAGGCGGAAAGAGGAAGTAAAGTTTATAAAGTAAAAGACAACTACTTCCGGGTCACGATGGAACGCGGCGCATTTATAGGTTGTCGGGCGAATAAATACATTTAACTGGAGTTTTACCAATACTAGTAATCTTTGTTAACTTACTTATATATTATAATATCACGCAAAGTATGTTTTATATTCCTTTAAAAAGGGCCTATAATTTCCTTAAAAGATAAAAATAGAAAATGTTTCCAAATTCTTGTTTACATAAAAACAATTATAAAAATATTTTAATTAAATTGAACTTAATTTAAATAAAATTAAATTTTTATGTATTTAAATGTTTTATGTTTTTTTTAATTCTATAAAAAATAGCTATATTAATTTAAAGGTGTTTACTCTCAGGGTTTTTTTAATATTAATAATAAACAAGTTTTTGTTTCCTTTAATAAAGGTTTTTTTTTCTTTAAAACAAAGTTTTTCTTTCCTTAAATTTTCTGACACAGTTTCAGATGACGGTCTGTCTGTTCTCCTGCCAGAACTAAAAAAAAATAAACAATGACTTTAAGTCACATGAATTGTGCTGTCAGTGATGTAACTTCCGGGAATTTGATGCAGTTTGAACGCACATAAATACATTTACTTGTATTCAAAGCTCTTTCTCTGTTTTAGAATATCTTTGAATAAGTTTTTCGTAACTTTAAATAAAGAATTTTCTAAAAAGAAGGCGGCGTGACTCTAAGTCACGTGACTTCCGGGTTAAAAAAAACCCACTTCCGGTAATTGACGTCATGGAGGTTCATGCGACGTCATGGAGCTCCGTGCGCCATTTTGATGCAGCTGGGTACTCTTGTTAAGGAGTGGCAAGAGCACTGAATCTAAAATAAAAAATAAATGATTAAATACACGATTTAGTGAGTTTCACATTTTGATTTACTAATTAAAAAAGGCTATCCAAACCAACCTGGTGTAAAGTTAACACTGCCTTTCAAAAAATATCATCCCAACGGTCAGACATGGTGGTGTAGTGTGATGGTCTGGGGCTGCTGTGTTGCTTCAGGACCTGGAAGACCTGCTGTAATTGATGGAACCATGAACTCTGTTCTCTACCAGAACATCCGCAAGGGTTTCTGACCTTAAACAGGCCAAGCAAATGCTGCCGAGTGTGTAGGTTTAATGGTCAGTTACTTTCTGACATAGTTGGTTTGGATAACTTTTTCCATCATTAACTAAAAGTCATATTTTGAAAACTGCCTTCATCGATTTTCTAAGGTTGTATTTATAATTTATAAGTGAAAACTTCTGCCTGCTCCTTCTCAAACAAAAAAATGGAATGATGAAATGTATTGAGGATAAATGCACAGGTTTGAAATCAATCAATCAATCAATCAATCAATCAATCAATCAATCAATCAATATTTGTCAGAGACTGACACTCAACTGAGTAGAGGACCGTGTCATCGGCATAGAGATGGAAACAAGAATCTACAACAAAATCTGCCATATTATTAATGTAAATGAAGAAAAGGGTGGAACCAAGTATTGACCCCTGTGGAACACAGAATCAGAATAACTTTATTGTCATTGTAACAAGTACAGTGACATTAGATTAGGTGCAGTTCCTACTCAGAATCAAGAAACGAAGAAATAATAAAGAGTATAAAATATATACAAAAAGTGTTATTTACAGTGTATTTACAATAACAGAAGATTTATATCAAAACCATTGCCGAGGAATAATACTGCACACTATAGGCAGAGATAACAGGGTTTAGATTGACATGGGTTTAAGTGAGATTCAGTGCCCTGATGGCAGCAGGGTAGAAACTATTGTTTAATCTGTTGGTCCTTGTTTCAGTTTTTCTCAATTGCTTACACACATTTTCTGAAATCATGCCTCATGTTCTCAGAACTCTACACACAAATCCAAAATAACACATACAATTGGCAAAATCCCTCAATGGTCCTGCAAAACTAAACTTCACATTCAAAACAATGTGACTTCTGCTCAAAATGTGTTTTTGTTGTCAAAAGTCACACAAACGGTCAAATGAATAAACATTCATAAGAACCAGTTGAACACTGATGGTCTCGATGGAAAACACTGTGATCATCATAGTGTGATGAATGGAAAACACTTCTTCACCATTCATCAGAATGACTTCAGCCTTGTTTGGTTCAGTGTTACACCTCCTACAGTCAGTATATACATAGAGTGTGATTGTGTCAAATATTTGAGAATAATGTTTTTACACTCAAATCACACAAATACACCAACATTTACAGTCATTTTATTTTTCCCGCAAAAACATTGTACACCATGTATATCCCATTCCCAACCAACACAATTCAATAAGTTTATTTCACTCAACAAAATTCAACATACAAATGTCAAATCAAAATACAAATCATTTGAGTGAAAAAGGTGGAGGAAGAAGAAAAATCTTATATGACCGACCCCCTTCAACTGAATACAAAATATATGACAAAATGGCCTTATACACTCAAAAGTTGTACATACACTACATACAAAACAACAGAAGAAATGACTGAGTTACAGTAAAAAACTATGCTCTGTTGTGGTTTTCTGTGTTGTTTTGATCTGCTCACTGAAGATAGAGTTGCCTACGTCGAACCTTTTGGATTAAAAAGTAATAATTGCATTGGCCGGGAATCGAACCCGGACCTCCCGCGTGGCAGGTGAGAATCCTACCATTGGACCACCAATGCTTGATGGCTCAATTAGCTGACAACCCAGAGAGCTCCACACATATGTAGGAGTGAGTGACTGGTGACTTCTTGTCCTCCTCCTGTACCACGGTTTGCATGTGACTTCTCTCACTTCTGTGTCCACAAGAAGCAGGAAGCTTTCTAGCATACAGCTAGCAAGCTTGGGGTCTAACCAGGAACCACTGGCAGATTTCTGATGCTCTGGTGTTTGAGACAAGCTGGGCAAAGGCTGCTGGGTGAGAACCTCCATCTAAACACAAGACAGAACACACGATAAGTGAAACTGAGGAGATGGTGTCCTCAATTTGAATTTTGTCCACTGACAGAAAAGGTTCAGGGGTTTTGTGCTGAATGTACTTCCCATAAACCACTGATTTCACTAAACACTAACAACACTTACCTGCTCCATACAGCACACAGTGGCCACAGAGCAGGTGGAGTCTGCAGAACAGTCTGAACAACCATGAACTGGAAAGGTACAACGACTAGGAGCACACCACCAACAGCTGATTGTTAGACTCAGTGGTACATCAGCTCATAGAGAGACGTTATGGAACAATCAGAGTAGCAGAAAGCCAGGATCATTCAACTGTATCAGCTGCTCTCATTGGTGTTTGTATTGCAGCTGTGTGTACCTGTAGTTTATTGGTCAATCAATAGTAGCTCAGCCCAGTTAATCAGTGAGGGGGTGGTCCCAATCCCACCAGTAGTATGTAGCAGAGTGGCGCAGCGGGAGCGTGCTGGGCCCATAACCCAGAGGTCGATGGATCAAAACCATCCTCTGCTAAGTGTGGTGTTTTAATACATACATCTTATATCTATCAAATGACATTTGGACAAACAAATAAATTAACATGGACCCTAAAACATGGACCTAGCAGGTTTGTGTCTTTAGAGCAGGTATAGTACGCTGGTGAAGGCTCTCAGTCATCCAGGTCATGGTAATCCACAAAGAGGTTTAAATGAAGGTAACTGGACGTCTTTGAGACATTTCTCTTCTCATCCAAGGAGCTTTGTCTATTCTGTCTGGGAGAGTGAAGCGTATAAACTGTGGTTATCTTGATCTATCTGTGAGTCACCCCCCCTCCCTGTCCCCTGAGAAGTTGTTGTCTCTATTGTGTTTGACTTTAGAGCCGTACAACCATCCAGAGCAGGAGGAAGACTCTTCTATAAGCTGCTTCGATAACAACCAAATTAAAACAGCCATGTTTTAGCAATTTTAAAACTTTCTAAATAAAAGATAAGATTTCATGAGTTAATGGGATAATAACTAGAGCTGATGATATTGTTTTTATAGTTGAACAATTTTCAAGCCATCATCCAAATCAATCCAGGGTTCCCCCAGTGCTTTATAATATGACAGAAAAAGCAGAGGGTCTGGTGGTGTCTGTCTGTGGGCTCCTCTACCGCCGGTCCAGGCTTAGCAAGATTCCTGGGGGAAACCCTACAATCCATATTTAATAATCAATCTGCTTTCTGTTGTAAGAGGTTTAGTGTTTGTCACAGACACGTCGCCCCAGTGGAGACGTGAGAGAGGGGAGAGAGAAGGAGAGAGAGGGAGAGACAGGGAGAGAGAGGGAGAGAGAGGGAGAGAGAGGGAGAGACAGGGAGAGAGAGGGAGAGAGAGGGAGAGACAGGGAGAGACAGGGAGAGAGAGGGAGAGACAGGGAGAGAGAGGGAGAGAGAGGGAGAGACAGGGAGAGACAGGGAGAGAGAGGGAGAGACAGGGAGAGACAGGGAGAGAGAGGGAGAGAGAGGGAGAGAGAGGGGGAGAGAGGGAGAGACAGGGAGAGAGAGGGAGAGAGAGGGGGAGAGAGGGAGAGACAGGGAGAGAGGGAGAGACAGGGAGAGACAGGGAGAGAGAGGGAGAGAGAGGGAGAGACAGGGAGAGAGAGGGAGAGAGAGGGGGAGAGAGGGAGAGACAGGGAGAGAGAGGGAGAGACAGGGAGAGAGAGGGAGAGACAGGGAGAGAGAGGGGGAGAGAGGGAGAGACAGGGAGAGAGAGGGAGAGAGAGGGAGAGAGGGAGAGAGAGAGAGAGAGAGGGAGAGAGAGGGAGAGAGAGGGGCGAGAGAGAGAGAGAGAGAGAGAGAGAGAGAGAGAGAGAGGGGGAGAAAGGGAGAGAGAGGGGGAGAGAGGGAGAGAGAGGGAGAGAGAGGGAGAGACAGGGAGAGACAGGGAGAGAGAGGGAGAGAGAGGGAGAGAGAGGGGGAGAGAGGGAGAGAAAGGGAGAGACAGGGAGAGACAGGGAGAGAGAGGGAGAGACAGGGAGAGACAGGGAGAGAGAGGGAGAGACAGGGAGAGAGGGGGAGAGAGAGGGAGAGAGAGGGAGAGAGGAGAGGGAGAGAGAGGGAGAGAGAGGGAGAGACAGGGAGAGACAGGGAGAGAGAGGGAGAGAGAGGGAGAGAGAGGGAGAGACAGGGAGAGAGAGGGAGAGACAGGGAGAGAGAGGGAGAGAGGGGGAGAGAGGGGGGGAGAGAGGGAGAGAGGGAGAGAGAGGGGGGAGAGGGAGAGAGAGGGAGAGAGGGGGGGGGGGGGGGGGAGAGGGGGGAGAGAGGGGGAGAGAGGGAGAGACAGGGAGAGACAGGGAGAGAGAGGGAGAGAGAGGGAGAGACAGGGAGAGAGAGGGAGAGAGGGAGAGAGAGAGGGAGAGAGGGAGAGAGAGGGAGAGAGAGGGAGAGACAGGGAGAGAGAGGGAGAGACAGGGAGAGAGAGGGAGAGAGAGGGAGAGACAGGGAGAGAGAGGGAGAGAGAGGGAGAGACAGGGAGAGAGAGGGAGAGAGAGGGAGAGA
>SSNR01000470.1:197912-224053 GCA_006937965.1 Callopanchax toddi
GGGAGAGGAGGGAACGACGGGGAGAGGGGAGGAGGGCGGAGGGAGGGGGGGGGGGAGAGGGAGGGGGAGAGGGGGAGAGAGGGAGAGAGAGGGAGAGAGAGGGGGAGAGAGGGAGAGACAGGGAGAGAGAGGGAGAGACAGGGAGAGAGAGGGAGAGACAGGGAGAGACAGGGAGAGACAGGGAGAGAGAGGGAGAGACAGGGAGAGACAGGGAGAGAGAGGGAGAGACAGGGAGAGAGAGGGAGAGAGAGGGTAGAGACTTTCAAAATGATGTCTTTAGTTAAACTCCATTAAACATCAGCCCTTTTTTAAAAGTTGAAGTTTTTTTAAGGATTTAAAAGTTTAAAAGTTCATCCTGATCTTCATGTCCTGAGCAGAGGACCTGCCTGACCCCCCACAGAGTCTTAAAAGTGTCCAGGTGGCAGCAGGTGAGTTTATAAAAGCATGTTGTTTCCAGACTAGTCTCCACCAGGCCCTTCAGGTCTGCTCCACCTCAGTCCAGCTCTGTACGCTTCTACTAAATGACCTTTACTATCACAGAAGCTGCATATTTAGGGAGGGGGCTTGACTTTTACTCTATAACATTTAGTTTTTGTAAAATAAAACACATTTTTTATGTGACTTAAATGTTGATGAGCGTGCTAAAACAGACATGAACAGGTCAAAGAGGTGACCTAATGGCTGCTTCTGTTGAGTTTAGTTTGATTATTAACCAATAAAATACGTTCCGTTACCTTAGCAGAGTGTTGTCCAGGGATCTTCCACTAAAGAACTGATAAGTTCCTTCCTCTGACCACCAGACACACGCACGGCCGCAATGACTCCTGGGAAAATCACACCAATGTAACCAGCTCAATTACAGAAAGGCCTAATTAGAAATAATTTCTTTAAAGTTGACTAAAGAACGATTGAGGTTGAATTATTAATAAAGTTTTAACTGAATTAAGTTAAAATGCAACGACATTTCACTAAAACTGACATTAAAGCAGTAAAACGGATAAACTAGCCCACGAGACAAACTGTTTTTTAACCTGCGCAACAAAAAAAGCACAATTTTTGTTTTATTTATGTTTTATTTACTGTAGTTCTACAGTGGTTCTACAAACTGGGCCTGATTTCACACTGACAGGTTGTTATTATTATTAGTAGTAGTAGTAGAAGTAGTAGTAGTAGTGGTAGTTTCTTTCTGATGTGGTCTTTAATCTGTTTAAGGTTTATTTTGTAGTGAAACAGAAGTCAACACTTACTAAAGCAGCAGGTTCCAGTGGTTCTTCGTGTTGCTAACGCTCCCGTCACCTCAGGACTGTAGAACATCTCTAACATAAACTCTATTGAATTTATTTCACCAGTTTCGTTAAATACTAATAAATATTGGAGACTTGATTTCTGCTGAGCATGAACCTGGTTGGAGCACGGATACAAACGACCCAGAAGAAGAGGAAGTAACTTTTAGTTAGATTTGAACAGGAACAGTGAAACCAAACAAACACTGTTAGTTTGCAAACAGGTCATAAAACCCTTCAGATGGAGGTTCCTGCTCTCAGGACAAACTCATTCATTCAGCTGAGTTCAAAGGTCACCTGTTATCATGGGCGGGACCAGATACGCCTGTTCACTGGGAACTTCCTGGCAGGCTTGTTAAAAAGTTCTGATTTCATTTTTTTAGTTCGTTATTTTAATGTCATGACGATGTTTACAGAGCTGATGAATTGTACGAGCTGAAAGCTTCGGATCAGCTGTTGGGATTGTTTTCTGTAGAGTCCAAAAGACCAGCAGCAGTCCCCGAGTCCACCAGGAACTCCTCTGGACACCAAAGATAGTAGTCCAAGGTTTTGCTCTGGACATTTTCTGTTTGTTCATTTAATTAATGGAAGACGTGGCTCAGCTAAGGATGACCCTGACTGGTGATTTTTATCATGTTTTGTTGGCTTGTCTTCCTTCAACATTATGACTGTTTGAAACATGAGATTGGAGTAATAAACAACTGGTTTATTTCCTTTTTTGCCAACTATTGTCTGGCTGTAAATAAAAAGCTTTGGGCCTACTTAGGCCTAGGTAGCAGTAATATGTAATGTACCCTATGATTATTTGGGTTTACATTAAATTGTGATTTATGTTCTCTTATTCTGGAGTTCAACGTGAGACTGAAATGCTGTGGTGAGATTTAAAACCTACAAATAATTCAAAACAAAACCTTTTCAAACTGTTTAGACCTGCTGTCAATCCAAACAGACTGCTGCCATCATAGATCAGCGTTTCATTTTATAAACCTTAAACAGACGTCTGTTCACATCACAGGTTATTCAGGCAGGAAGATGAAGGGTGTTGCTGCTAGACTTCACTCCTGGATGAACAGCTACATGGAGCTGCTGCTGGTGACATTTACACTGTGATGAACCACAGAGTCCCATGTAAATAACTATAGAATGACCTGTAATCAACCATAGATTTCCATGTAATTAACTACAGAATTCTATGTAATCAATTCCACAGAAATAACCAAAAACCTCCATTAATAACCACAGAATTCCATGTTAAAAACAAAGGAATTCTATGTAAATAACCATAGAATTCAACATAATTAACCACAAAATCCGATGAAATAACCACAGAATTCCATGTAAATAACTAATCTGTTTTAAGACAACAGCAACACATCGGTTAGCCGTTAGCTCATCAGTCCCATTTCTCTGAACAGAGGCTGTTCAGGAAGGTCTCTAAATGGGACAGATAGGAATTTTTTATCATTTTATTTACACAGAAACACTTCAGAAAGTTGGGCAGAGATAATTGTCTTTACACTGAATGAACTGCAGCACCGTTGTAAAGAACAGCGGGCCAGAACCCCCCAGAGCCCAGAGGGAGACTGATGATGTCACACAGAAGATGGAGGTTCTTGTTGCTGAATCGTTTCTCTGAGCTGATCATGTGACCAAACCAGTATCAGGTTATCGTGTGGCTCTGACCAGTAACAACATGAACTTACCTGAAAGGAAACAGTTTTATGACTTCTCTGAGACCAGATGTTCCTGATTCATGTCCCACAGCCAGTCGGTTTTATTAGAACGGATTTATTTAGAAAGGGAACACTAAGAATGAATTTCACAGAACTTCACATCAAGGCAGTAAAGTCACAGCAAACAAACACACGAACATCAAAGTGACATAAAAAGTCCACCTGACCAGGACCATAACTACAGTCCTGTTCTTACACTCAGCTGTCAAAAATACATTCAATAGTCAACAGTAAAACTGGACCTGAGCTCAAACTGCCTGGATCCAGTCAGAACTAAAAACATGAACACACATTCTCAGGTCAGTCCACGTTATCAGGATCTGTTTTAGATCTGAAGACGGATCAGGACTCTGCAGATGCTCCTCAGATGAACACTGACAGGAACTGAGCTGTAAGAAGAAAACAAAGGCAACGGCGTCAGAGCTGGATCAGTGGATGTGAGGACAACGAGGTGGTGTTTGAACCACAGGTGTGTCCGTCAGCTGTGGTTAATGATTATCACAGATAAGAAGTTTACTGCCGTACAGTTACAGGAAGTCCTCTTAGTTCTGCATTTCAACCAGACCAGAACAGAACAGACCATCAACCATCGGTGGCTTTAGAAAGAATAAAACTCTAACCTGTGTCCCTGCAGGCAACCAGAGCTGAACCTCAATTAAAACAACATCACAAAACTAAAGGACAGATGTTTGGAAACGTTTTAAAACCTGTAACACTCTGGTTTCACTAAATACATGTACAGCTTTACTGGGGATGTTTGTCCTGTTGGCCAGCAAGAACTAAACCTCAGCTTATGAGAAGGCTTGGTTCAGAATCATCACACTGATGCTCCTGATACCATCTGTTAGGGGGTCCAAACCTACTGAGGGAAATACGTAGCATCACCACTAGACAGATGATCAACTCTCAAACTGATGGAAGAATAGAATGAGTTTGGTTCAGACAAGATTAATCAAACACTGACTGATAAACACCTGACATAACCTTCTAGACTAAACACTAAACAAGTAGTCAATAACTAGAGTTGGACAGTGTCTTACATATTTAAATATCAACAAAGGACAAAAACATCTTTAAAGTCATAAACCATCAGCGTGTTAGGATGGAGCTCATGAGACTCATCCAGTGTCCAGCTGGGTGACAAGAATCTCCATCACCTCATGTTTATAGTGCTTCACCACACCTTCACAACAAGATCAGTGTTTGTCCTGCCTGGAAAAATGACCTCACTTCCTGTTGATGCTCTCTGTCCAGAAAACAGTCCAGGAAACATCCGCCTTCAAAATAAAAGCTGACAATCAACAGATAAACTCCTAAAATAAACAACTAAACTCCTAAAATAAACAAAAAACAAACAAACAACTAAACTCCTAAAAATAAACAAATAAACTCCTAAAATAAACAAAAAACAAACAAACAACTAAACTCCTAAAAATAAACAAATAAACTCCTAAAATAAACAAAAAACAATCAACTAAACTCCTAAAAATAAACAAATAAACTCCTAAAATAAACTCCTAAACTCCTAAAATAAACAAATAAAATAAACAATTAAATTAAAATAAACAACTATATAAGCAACTTACACAAAACAAAGTAAACAAAGAAACCAGCTACTACCCTAAACTGAACTAAAACAAGTAAATGAAATAAATCAGATATCTAATCTAAACCAGATCAGACTAAAAACTGATTTCTGGTCAGAACAGAGACGATCTGTGGAGGTTTAAGAACCTTCATGTTTGTTTCACAGGACTCACCTGTCCTCCTGACTCACCTGCTATGTGGGCGGGGTCTCTAGCCTCCAGACCGCTGAACCCTTTGCTGGATGTTCCCCGTGTTCCGGCAGGGTCAAGGTTGCCATAGCAACGCCCACCTCCTCTTTCTGCGGAGCCGCTCGTGGCTCAGCTGCTGACCTCTGCTCCCGGCTGGTCCCGGTCCCGGTCCTGGTGCCGGTCCGGCGGAAGGAGCTGCTGACGCTGCTGGCCAGGCGGCCGGAGAGGCGCCTGACGGCCCCGCCGATCCCGGTCAGACCGGCCCGGTTCTTCTTCTTCAGCGGCTCCACGTCGTCCTCCAGCTCCGCCGGAGGAACCTCGATGTTCCCGGAGAACCAGAAGACCCACCAGATGAGGCTGAGGAACAGCACGATGGCGCCCGCGTAGATCAGCAGGTCGTAGAAGAACACGTTGACGAAAACCCCGACGAGGAGCACGAGCAGCCCCGTCAGGTCAAAGGCCACCGCGAGCCAGAAGCAACACGCGCAGCGGCCCAGACCCCGGTGCACCGGATCCATGGCCGGTTCCAGGTGAGCAGCTCAGCTGTAAGGTGAGACAGGTGAGCCGCTGGGGTCACCTGCGGGAGGGGGCGTGGCGCTCTCAGGAGGAGGGTCTGAGTGGAGCAGGTGTTCCTGGTTCCGGATCAGGTTCTCTCTCATAGACCCCAGATCCGGAGACATTTAGCTCTCCTGCGCCAAAATGTGCACATTTTATCAGGAGGAACTCAGATCTCTACACAACACCGGGAAGTTCCCACCGACCTCACCTGACACGGTGAGCCTCTGAGCCAATCACAGGGCTGCAATGTGTTTTCATCTTTTAAAATGGGTGTAAATAAAAAGAACAAATAACTAATTGTGCAAACTTTGTGTTATGCTATGTAAAAGTTGTTTATATTGTCTATAAGCAGCTTCAACAGCAGAAACCTGCAGGTCTGAAGCCCCACTGGGATCTGGACCTGCTGCTGCAGCTGGGTGTCCAAAATCAAACCAGAAACTAAAACTACTAAACGCTCGTCTCCAGTCTTTGTTAGACATCGTTCATATTTTGCCCACTTCTCTCCTGGGAGTGTTGAAATACTCACTCATTAGTCAGTTTAGGTAGACCTTTCTTTTCCACAGGATTACCAAGACTAAACCACTCAGACCAACTAAGGCAACCAGTACAAGCCAATCAGACGTGGACAGTGTTGCCACAGTTACTTTGAAAAAGTAATCCGACTACTGATTACTGATTACTCCCTTAAAAAGTAACTTAGTTACTTTACAGACTACTTGACTTTAAAAGTAACTAAGTTAGATTACTAGTTACTTTTTTAGTTACTTTATTAGTAACATTCAGCTGCCGATGACTCCTCCCCTGCCTCGACATTAAAATAACCTCCAGTTTTACTAAAACACAGAAGTGAATTTTAACAGCAAGTCAACACAATGGATCTCCTGATATTAAAGTTGAACTTCCAAACTATTTCCTGAAAAAAATACTTGGTTTTATGAAATATAAATTAAAGAGTCTTTCTTGACCTGACATTTAACACTTTTATGGCAAAACTACCTTTTATAAAATAACTTGTTTATTACTGTAACTATTAAATTCAGTTTAACATGTTTTATTAACATCAGAACATTTGAATGAACATTAGAACAAACTTTAATGTTATCATCTTTATCTGACACTAACTAAATCCTGACTGTATTTATTCCAGATAGAAAACGATCATCTCTCTCCTCCATAGTTGTTTGTGTTGCTGCAGCTGGTTTTTACAGGATTTACCTGAAATCCAGGTCAACCCTAACCCTACCTGACCCTCTTTTCTAAATATACTTTTTGGAAAAAATTTTGTTTGACAACTAAATCTCATCTTTTAGAAAGATTTATTTAATTATTTTAACAAATAAAAAAAATTGAATTTAAAGTAAAGTAAAATTCACAACTATGACTAAAATTAATAATCTAGCTCCTGTCATCAGCTGTTCTTTAGACTCACCTGTTAGTTCCTTAAAACCGGAGGGTTTTAGGACCATGAGGAGCTAACATCAGCTCGTGTTTCTGCTGCTGCTTTGTTTCCCGACTGCTGCGTTTGTCTAAGGATGCATCAAAACGTCTCTTTAGTTGCTGGAGCTGCTTCAGTCCAGCTGTTTGGAGCTACGGCTACATTCAGGCTGCTAGGCCAGTCTGCTCGGCTGTCAGACAGACAGTCAGCTGTTCCTGCTCGTCGGTTCTCCGTTTGTTCTCAGTCTCACACTCCTTAATAAAGTCTAGACCCCGAAGATAAAACAAAGCTGTTGTATCAGAGGAGTTTACAAAAATAATGCCCGGATATTCAGTTAAATACGCTAAGGTATCACAGGTCACGTGACTCCTCCTCCAGCTGGAGCGACTCCGCAGCTGTGCACATGTTGAAAACGTGACTCCACCTCATGCTGGGAACGTGACACAACGCCGCTCACAGAAATGCAGGAAGAAAATAAATATTTTAAGGAAACGGACAAAGATAGTAACGCAAAGTAACGCACAGTGGCTCGAAAAAAATAACTTTAATCAGATTACTGGATTGGAAATAGTAACGCGTTAGATTACTCGTTATTGAAAAATGACGTAATTTTAGAGTAACGCGTTACAAAGTAACGCGTTACAAAGTAGCGCGTTACTGGCAACACTGGACGTGGAGTGGGGCGGAGCTTCGTGCCTCTGCCCTGCTGTTGACTGATTAATTAGTTCTATACATTTGGAGGAAGGACACAAGCCTGAAAAAGTTACTTTCTAAACGAGCTCCAGAAAAATGCAACTTTTAATATTTAAGCAAATTTATAGAAAAACAGCCCAAAACCATTTATTTTATTTATAATTAGCAACTGTGAGCCTCCGACAGCTGTTTTAAATGAGCTGATTTGTCACCGTTCAGCACCTCTACTGATCTAACAGTAATGTGCCAGTTAGGACTTCCTGTTCCTAAGAGGCTCCGCCCACAGTGTCACGCCCTTACTGTAGATAATTAACTGATACATGACCCTTTTAGCTGATCTGAACTCTGGAGCATGAAGCTCACAGATAATAAACACACTCATGTTTCTCCCAATTTATAATTTTATTGTCATAGTTGTTTGCTTTGATAACATTTGAACACGTTCGAGCACGCTGCCAGAACGCCACATGAGAAACCAAAAACTGGGTAAAAGAGAAGGGAAACATCTACGATCGAGAGAAACTCTGGGTTTCAAACTGTTCTTTCAAAATAATCTGCAAGGTACATCTGAAATGTGGTTTTACTCCAAGCAAAATCCTGGTCCATATGTGTTTACAGATATAACTTCTGCCCTTTCTGTGTCATTCATGACAGCAAGAAAAATTAAAAACATGAAGGAAAAAGAACATGTAATGATCAGACAGAAAGTGGGAATGGGGTCGGTGGAGGGAGGGCTGACCCAGAATGGCATAACAGAGCTCTCAATATGAGAAAGCTGACTCCTGTGGACTCATCTTCATCTTTTCTTTAAAAACAGGTTTCTGTATCACGAGTTGATTTTTCCAAAGATCATCTTCAACACAGAGGAGGGGCGTGGCGAGGAGAAGCCGTCACTACTGATGACAGTGAACCGCCCGTCCTTCTCACAGAGACTCAGACGGATCGTCTCCTTTAGTCCCGCTCAGCAACCAGCTTCAGAACCTTCCCGATGGCAATGGTCTTACCTGAAACACAAAGGGAAACCATCAGTGTCTGTTTATTTAAACCCTTCCAGCATGTCACCTAACCCTACAGGTTCTCCCAGCTGGTTCAAAAAAAACAGAACAGCTGGTGGTCCAAACTCCACAGGTCCAACCTGAAAAAAGTCAGACACTGGAACCATGGGAAAATTCAGAAAACCGGTACCGCTTGGATCAGGGACTCCTTTGAGATAAAGTGGACAACCAGCTCACTCAGAGGATTAGGGCTGGGTACCAAAACACAATACTTTTACAATAAAATGTCCCTGTAAATGAGCCACTCCACTTCATCCAGCTCCACTCCACGTTATGTGAGGCACGGAGGAGGAGAGCTGCACGCACACACAGCAGCCCCTCCTCTCCCTTTCAACAACAGCTGTCCTACAAGCTAAGGGACTTCCAGGTTGAAAATGCAGAAAAAAATCTAAAGTTCAGCTGCATTTTGGAAAGGTAAACAGGAACAGAGCAAAATGCAACATATGTAATAAGATTTGTGTCGCAAAAACCAGGAACACCTGCAAAGCAACTAATCGTGAATGGAATTAACTTGCGAGCTGCAGCCTGTACAGTCCAGCTTTAAAAAAAGCAGACCCCAGTTCATCAGGTGTGTCAGAGGGAAGTCAGATAACAAAGTTCCCGAGATAAGCAATAAATAATAATATAAAACAAATATGCCATAAAACTAAATTTTTTGGTTTAATTTAAAAAACTTTTAGTAGTTTGTTTTTATATAATATATAAATATAATTTTCTCTCAGAATTATACATAAAGGTACCAGTATTGAAAACCAGGTATCGTTTAAGTAGTAGTATTGAAAAATATTTAACGGTACCCAGCCCTACAGGGGATTTCCTCCTCCACAGACCATGAGCATGTCCAACTCTGCCTACTTGACAAGTCAGCTGGGTTGGACACTCCTACATGAAAAACAGCTGATAAAGACGCGTTACACCTGATGAAGACTGCAGCCGGCAGTCAAAACATGTTAAACAACAAACAAGTCAAAGGTAATAAATACGGCTGCACCATTCCGGAAAAAATGAGAATCATGCTTTTTTTGTGTGCTTAGAATTGAGATCACGATTCTCTCACGATTTTTTTCCAATATAAATATTTTTTGCACTTATTACCTGCACATCAACTTCGTAACAGCTGACACTGAACATAAAAACGTCCCTCTTGTCTTCTCTTACGTACACAACCTTTGAATAATTTTAACAATAATAACATTTTTGAACTATGTCATTTGAGGGAGAAAGAGGGAGCGCTTGTTTTCATGCAGATTACGCCCCAGATCAAATGCGGTACAATCGTCATCTTGTTTTTAAAAAATGTTGTCAGTTGGAAAGGAGATCGCATACAAGTATGAATTGAGATCGTGATTTGTTAATAATTAATTGTGCAGCCCTAGTAATAAATATTCATGTCGACATGTCTGAAAAATAAAAACGAGAAAAAATGACAATGAATCTAGCAAAACGACAACAAAAGTCTTTTTTTGTCAAACTAATGAAAAACATTTTAACCAAGAATGTTACATAAAAACATCAAAGGCTCTCCTGTATAGGACAAGCCTTCTGTAGCTGACAAGAGCACCTAACTGCTCGTTAAAAATTAAACAGCCTCTCTCCTTTTTAACAGACCTTGAAACCCTTCACTCCCCCAGCCTTCATAAGGGCCTTACCTTCATCCCTTAAGGTAAACCGTCCCATCTGAGGAAACTCCTTAAAGGTCTCGAGGCAAATAGTTCCGGCCGTGCGCAGACGGGCAATGCAGACCTGGTCCTGCTTGACAAATCGAGGTCGCGTCTTACTCTTTTCTCCTGTCTTCTTGTCTACCAGACAAATTAAGGCCTGAAAGGGGCAACAGCAGATAAATCAGTGGTTTCTTCAACAAATACCGTTCTGCTTTAGGTCCTACTGTTGAAGGCAGGAACAAAACAGGTCTCACCGTAATTTGTACTTCTTCAATGCAAGTGTGAATGTGAAGGACTGCGTTGTAACCTGGACAGATGATAGATTTGTGTTCAATGATGACAATCTGTGGAGAAAACACAGCATAGTCAGGAGGGAAACCTCAAACGTGTTCTCGTCTCAGTCCCACATCTCAGACTGGATCATTACCCAGAGTCCCACCCACTGCAGGAACATGTTCTACTAAACTTTGGATTTCACTGAGCTGTGAAAGATGCATCATCAAATTTTAGTATCTTGAAGGATTCCTAGACCCTGTAAGAACCTTATGAAACAAACACTGGTCTAAGTTAGGACTGACCTGGGCATCAAAGGTTCGTCCTGAATGACAGAGGTTCTCAGCGTTACACAGGATGAAACCAGGCAGGATCTCCTCCTCCTCGATGCCCTTCAGTCGCAGCTTGAGGTTCTCACCAGGTCCAGCGTCATCCGTCTCCACATCGTCTGACAAAAGACTCAACACCTCTACCACATGCTGCAAGGCAGGAGAGAAACGGGTCAAACATGAAGCGAGGTGACCAGCTCCAGGTCCTGCTCACTTTAAAAGCTGTAGGTTTAGAGGGAACCCCCCCCCACCACCACCTGTTTCCATTCAGCTGTCTGACATGTCAACTCTACCCTCAACCAAACAAAGATTCACTTTACAGTAACAAAACATTCTGGTTATTTTAGTATCAACAACCTGAAACATAAATAAAAACAACCTGGACCCTGAAAAACTCTGGACCAGAGGTTGATCCACATCAGTGTTCAGTGGTCGATGCAGATGTTTAGGAATCAGGGCAACTGAATCTTGATAAATACATATTTTAAGGCTGCAGCTATCAAATATTATAGTAATCTATTATTCTATCAAGTATTCTGTAGATTTCTCAAGTACTTGAGTCTCTCCTCTCCGCTATCAGAGCTGTGCCTGCTCACATGTATGTCAGGGTGCCACTAAAAAACCATTAAACTATTAATCAGCCTGTTTGTTTATTGAAGACTTTCAAGAATATTTATCTTTACATAAAAGCTACCAGTCACCAGATCTTACAGCTCTGTTCAGCAAAGAGACTAAATGGCGTTTGTCCATTACCTGAAGCGTCATGTTTGGACTGCCTGAGTATAAATCAATCTTAAAGGCACACTATGTTTTTCACATTTTTAAATCTTTTCCTTGAGCCAGTCTGTGCTAATCTGACCCTTTACAGGTTAATGAAAAGTCACTCAGCCCCATCTGCTGCTTGGATCCAGAATACCACGTTTGTAACTTCTGAGTCTCTGGTCCAGTGCCCTAAACTCTCACAAAGTCACGTATCTCATGAGGGTTAGGCTAACTCAATGTGGCTAGCTGTTATGCTAGCTCCAGAGTGTTTTTAGCTCATGATTCCTGATTTTTTTTCCCATCTCTCCCTGCTTGAACACAGCTGATGTCTTTGAATGAGTGATGAACCGCTCCAGTAGAAAGCAATGAAGACTGAGGAGACATTTCAACAGGTAGATTTAGGGCTTTCTGAGCAGAAACAATGGTGCTAACGTTTTTAAGACAGTGACTTAAAACGGACACTAGGGGGCGCTAAAAACAAGCCAAAACTGCATAGTATGAATGCAAATGAGTTACTGAAATATCTAATTTCCCTCTGAGGTTAATAAAATATTGTGACTGACTGATAGATATTGGTGAAAAAAACATCAGTTGAAAGAAAAACCTAATTATAAAGACTTTGGGTTTGGGACACTTCACCCACCTTGCCTACTGGTGGTGGTCAGAGGGACTTGGAGGGCGCCGGTGCATGGCATCCCCGCCTCCATCAGTGCGCCCCAGGGCAGCTGAGACTACAATGTAGTTTATCACCACCAGTGTGTGAATGTGTGTGTGCATGACTGTCTGTGTTGTACAGCGCTTTGGGGAGTGTAAAACACTCTAGAAACAAGCACTCCATAAATACAGGACATTTACCATTTAGACTACCAGGACTTTAATAGAGAATTCTAGTCTGACTGCAGGGAATCCAGTTTTAATCACAAACACATCAGTTGTTTGTATGAAGTTGTTGACGTCCCTGTTGTGCTGATAATTATGTAATAACCGCCGTCCCAGTGAAACACGTGATCACTGAGCAGCATGATGTCACCTGGTTTAAATTAAACCTCCATTCCATTAATTTTGCCTCAAGACATTTTTTGTAATTGAATTATTAAAATATTTTAATGAATCGTATCAGACCTAGAACATAAGACGTTATTTACCTGACCAAAACATAACGTTGTTGCTCAACTTCAATGATCACAACTTGGACGCTTAAAAATAAACATAATCAACAATATTTTATGATTTTATCCATCAGCTGTTTATTTAAGTCCGGGGTGTCAAAGTCCAGACGTTGAGGACCGCTGTCCTACGAGTTTCAGTATTCATCCTGATCCAACACACCTGAATCTTTTTTAAATTATGTCTTCAGAAGTTCCTCTAGTTCCTCGGAAGCCTGGTGATCAGACACCGATTCACATCAGATGTGACGGAGCTGAGAAACTTCTCCAGAGTTTACTGTAGAGTTTGTTGTCGTCTCCATTCAACTAAAAGCTCAGCATCATTCATGATACATAAAGTGTTACTGGAGTACTTTTACAAGTAGACACTCGTAGTATTGAACTGATACATGACGCTGTTTTTGAGGCATCTCTAAAATTAATTTCACAATTTAAAGCGAAACATTTCAGTTTTATCATGTGAAGCATTGAGAACAGGATTCTGGGATATCTCACCCTGTTAGGCATCATGACGAGTTGCTGTGCTTTACTGATGGTGCCCGACTCCAGCTTCCCAAGAATAACGGTCCCCATGTCCTGAGGAGGCAGATGGAGAGGATAGGAGTTTACATCAAAACCTCTCTAACTAGACTGATCAGGAAACCTGAACTGACTCTTCACCGCAAAAAAATAAAACCAACAGTAAATAAATTAGAGATTAACAAAAAAGACTTTACTTGTATTTTAACCCAATCAGGTAACAAACAGAATCTCTAGTAGTCTGTAAAAATAAAAATCCTAATCCACCAGTTTAACATCACCCTTTCAATTTTAGCCACATTTTGCAGGTTTTTAAAAACCACATCTACTGAAATCCTTTATAAACCAGTCATTTAAAAGGTCAAATATCAAGCAGAAGAATAAAGTTCTCACCTTGTATTTGTCTACGATGGGCAATCTGACAGGACCGTCACTTGATCTGTTGTAGTTTGGCAAACTGTCCAGGTGTGGAATGAACGGTAGACCTCTAGATATCAAACACCACAGGTTAGAGAGATGGACAGTAATTATATTTATTATGATCAGTGCTGTCATAAGATAAAAAATAATTGTGCAATTAATTATGATCTGTAATTAATCTAAATAATCTCACCTAATAAATATCTGAGGAAAGCCCTCGTCTTGAGTTATTTTCTTTTAAATTCATGAAAATATTGTGTCAGACCAATAGATCGATATATAACAACAGAAAGTGTCTTTATGAAGTCATTTATTGTGTTTAAGAGAATATCACCTTGGCGTAATGTATGACGGGTAACCATAGCAACGAGGTTGTTTTTGTCAAGTACAATGGTCCATGCAGTACAATAGGGTGCTGGGTCAACTGATCTACAGTCACCAATGCTGATTGATTATGAATTATGAATTTAACAATGATTACTGCCTGATAACATTTCCCCAAATCTGAATGCTCACTGGAAGGACACAAGCTGAGGACAATATTTTCCTGATATAGACCCCTTGCCCCCAGCTTCTGGCTGGGGCAAGAAGACGGCACAGCCCCGCTGAGCACCGTTATTATCTGTCAATAATTTGAGCTAAATATATGAATAAATAAATGAAAGGAGGACATTTTACAGGTTTCCAGCTGATAAAATCACCGAAGTCAGAGAGTTCTAGTGGATGAACACCACAATATGGAGTCAAAGTCTCATGACAATAAAAAAGTTAAATATCTGTCCCTCATGTCCAGACACAAACAAGTTATATCTATCTAATGACTTATATGCCTTTGTAACCAGGTTAGTTTATTTTTATATGATTACACAAAATGTGTTCTGTAATCAGAGCAGGCAGCCATTAATGTCATTCATTTTGTGTTTACTGAGCAAGTATAAAAATGATTTATTTATTCATAAGCTGTCCCTCCTGAGATCTCCTGTCTGTTCTTGTGTTGTGGAGGTTTGTGTTTCGGTTTATGGAGCTCATCAGAATAAACCGAGAATCTGTTAATCTACAAAACCTAACAGTGTCACGGTTATCCTTCAACATTAACCCGCACAACGCAGAAGAGATCCGGTTAGAGCTGGGCGATATGGCAAAAATAGAATATCACGATTTTTAAATTGTATTATCACGATCTCGAGTTTATCATGATTTTTAAAAAATTATCTGCATAACTAAAATTACATATTAAAAAAAACATTGAATAAATAAACATATTTATTAAAATTAAGAACAATCACCAGTGCAACATGTAAACATTTACATGTTAGGCTTATATTTACACATTAAAACCTTTTAAAATATGAAATAACTGATTTTAATTGTGATTATTATATAAACTCACCACTCGCAAGATGTAACCTGTGGCCAAAGCATGGCTGTGTGTCCAGCCATTCAGATCCAGAGCCTTCACCATGTTAGAGTCATAGAGGTCATGTTTTCTTCTTCTGGTTCCACATCTCTAGAACCTCTCTCAGTCCTGCTGCGATCATGTGCTCTCCTGTGTGGTCCTCCGGAAAGGTTGTTTGCAGTGTTGCACTGTGCAGCTCCCAGTTGTTGACGAAATGAATGGTAACACTCAAATACGACTCAGATGTGTGACTACTGGACCAGAGATCGCTTGTGGAAGCAAAGAACTCCACATTCTTAATATTTAATGCAACTCTCTCTGCATTCAGCGGACATGCACGGGATCACGGTGTTCGAAAAAACTTGCAGCTGGGCAACTCGTAGCGCGGATCCAATACTTTTACGCTCAGGACACAAGTGTTTAACCAAGTGGAACGTTACCATCAGTCACGCTGTTCCATCGTTGCTCTCTCTGCCGTAGGAAGTGAGTTTTGTGATGCCTCTGTTAGCGTTAACTGCTTGAAGAACACTGGCTTTTTAGCTTTAGCTGCTCTTGAGGTGTTGCCATCACTTGCCTTGACGCTCTCCTTGCAAATTATTTTAATTTGCTCTTTGTCATCTGGTGAAAAGCCAAAGCAGTTCCATATAATGGAGGACGAGTTTCTCTTCGGAACCAAATCCTCATGTTCGCTCTCGGCCGCCGCCATGTTTGTTGTTGTTAGGTTGTACACACGTGAAGGGGGGCGGGCTAATATCACCATGAATCACTCTGATTGGTTTAACGTCAAACAAAGGTGTGATAACGTCCTCCGCTTCTCCGCTGCGTATTACATTTCACGGCTGTTTCGTGAGGCTTTCACGGCCGGTGGGAAAAATGGGTGAATCATGATAAAACTATCTCCCAAAAATGACAGATCGTTAGACATGTAGATCGTTAAACGGTCTAAAATCGTCATATCGCCCGGCCCTAGATCCGGTTACTCCTTCGTTGCTTCAGCTGAGTGAACTTACACCAAACTTTAGTCCAGACGTCCGGTTCTGAGGACTCCACAGCTGGCTAGTTCCACTGCTCGTTCAAGATCTACTTGAATCAGGAGTCAGCAGAGCTTTTTTCCATAATCGCTCCGACCTATGGAACTCTGTCCCAACACATCCGTGTCTCTGGCTCACTTCAGAAATCCGAAAGAGTAGAAAAAACTCACCTATTTAACCCCCGTTAACTTATTTGTCCCATTTGTTTTGTTTCCTGCTTCGTTTTCTTTATCTGTAAAGCATCTTGGAATTGTTAAAGGCGCTTTATAAAACTTCATTATTTATTATTATCTGGAAGCTTTGTGCTAAACACAGTTAACATTGAGATGTCTATTATTTTGATCATCTCCACAAAGATGTGTTAGATGATCTAAAGTAGTAATATCTAATCCATAGGTTTTATTTTGTTACCTTAAATCACAGAGATGCAGCTCTGGATGAGGAGTTGGGCTTTCTGCTCTCCAGCAACTGTGCTTATGCACAAGTACCCGGATGAAAACAGTAACATGCAAGGGGTCTATAGAGGGTTTATTTAGTTGAACATATTCAACACCCTTTAAAAACCGTGATAATTTTGGTCACAAGAACCGTGAAGGTAAATTTTCACACCGTAACAACCCAAATCACATTACCGAGGATGGTGTGATACATCAGATGTTAATGGTGTTGATAAATGTGGTCACAACACTAGAACACACTTACGTGTACCAGGGGCACATGTCAGTGGGTTCCTTCAGGTTAGCGCCCGTTAGCCCAGAGCAGGGCATGAAGTGGATGTCTTTCTTTGGGTTGAAGCCGACCTTCTTCAAAAATGGCACTAGTTTCTCTTTACACTCTTCATACCTAAACAGTTCAGATGGAAACATCTGTATCAGACAAAAGTAGCAGCAGTGTCACACAGACACCCAAACTCTCACCTCAATGTAGACAAGCGCTTCATATCAACCAGAATACAAAGCATAACTTTTTAATTAATCACAAATCATGTAAATGGGTAAATTACCCTAAACAAAAGATGACTCCATGTAAATATACACCGTTAACAGTTGATCTTTATGGGTAAAATGGAGTTTTCTAAGTCTCAAGATGCTCTTTAACTCTTCTACATAGTAGCTGAAAAACAAGCAAGGAATCAAATGGCTCCATTTGTTGTATTTTACAACTAAAATGAAGAAATGCTGCAAAAAATAGTCGTTAGAATTAATGATGTTGACTATGATAATTACTAGTCCATATTAATATTTGTGATCAACAAGCTTTGTTATGAATTTCTCTTTAATTCCTTAAACCTTTCAGCCAATAGAACAACCGTCTCTCCAGAGACAGAACTCACCTCTCCAAGCTCCAGTTGACCGTCGGATCGTCCATTTTGTTCACCAGCACGATCAGGTGTTTGACACCGGCTGTTTTAGCCAGCATGGCATGCTCCCGCGTCTGTCCACCTTTCTCAAAACCTGTCTCAAACTCACCTTTTCTAGCAGAGATCACCTTCAAAAAACAAACAAAAAGTCACATTAAGATGTTTAGAATCAGAATGAAAACAAACACCGACCTGAAACCTCTAATGACTCACACACTCAAAGAGTTGCCTTTAAATATCAGAAAACCATTCTCACTTCCTGTTATTAAATCCCTTAAAAATACACCACTTTCCAACATCCTGCAACACAGTGGGAAGTTTTACTCTTGAATTTTATTGTGCTAAATTCTGGTTCATTAAATAGATTTTTTTAAATCCGTTTTATCCATTTTAACACATTGGTTTCACTCTTGCTGGCTTTGCAACAGTGCTACACAAATAAAATGGATTTGATTGGACTGAACACAGACTGGTTAATGGAGATTTATAAAACACTAATTCAACTCAACTGTGAAGATCAAATGTTTAAGGCACAGGCAGATTTACAGTCAGGTCCATAAATATTGGGACATAGACACAATTCTAACATTTTTGGCTCTATACACCACCACAATCCTTTGCAGTCACTTCCAGCCTGAAGTCTGGAACACATGGACATGACCAGACGCTGGGTTTCATCCTGGTGATGCTCTGCCAGGACTCTACTGCAGCTGTCTTCAGTTCCTGCTGGTTCTTGGGGCATTTTCCCTTCAGTTTTGTCTTCAGCAGTGAAATGCATGCTCACTCAGATTCAGGTCAGGTGATTGACTTGGCCATTGCATAACATTCCACTTCTTTGCCTTAAGAGCTCTGGTTGCTTTTGCAGTATGCTTTGGGTCAGTGTCCATCTGCACTGTAAAGCGCCGTCCAATGAGTTTTAAAGCGTTTGGCTGAATCTGAGCAGATAATTTTGCCCGAACACTTCAGAATCCATCCTGCTGCTTTAGTCAGAAGTCACATCATCAATAAATACAAGAGAACCAGTTCCAACATGCCCACACCATGACACTACCACCACCATGTTTCACTGATGAGGTGGTATGCTCAAGATCAGGAGCAGGTCCTTTCCTTCTCCAGACTCTTCTCCTCCCATCACTCTGGTACCAGTTGATCTTGGTCTCATCTGTCCATAGGATGTTGTTCCAGAACTGTGAAGGCTGTTTTAGACGACTCTAATCTGACCTTCCTGTTTTTGAGGCACACCAATGGTTTACATCTTGTGGTGAACCCTCTGTATTCACTCTGGTGAAGTCTTTTCTTGATTGTTGACTGTGACACACAAAGACTTCCTGGAGAGTGTTCTTGATCTGGACAACTGTTGTGAAAGGTGTTTTCTTCACCAGGGAAATAATTCATCAGTCATCCATCACAGTTGTTTTCCGTGGTGTTCCAGTTCTTTTAGTGTTGCTGAGCTCACCGGTGCATTCCTTCTTTTTAAGAATGTTCCAAACAGTTGTTTTGGCCACGCCTAGCGTTTTTGCTCTCTCTCTGATGGGTTGGTTTTGTTTTTTCAGCCTAATGATAGCTTGCTTCACTGATAGTGACAGCTCTTTGGATCTTATCTTGAGAGTTGACAGCAACAGATTCTAAATGCAAATGGCTCACTTGAAATGAACTCTGGACCTTTTATCTGCCCATTGTAATTAGGAATAATGAGGGAATATAACACACCTGGCCATGGAACAGCTGAAAAGCCAGTTGTCCCATTACTTTGGTCCCTTAAGGAGTGGGAGGCACATACTGTATGCAAACTGTTGTAATTCCTACACCTCCTGACAGTCTGCAGTTATAGCACACCATTTCATTTCAAATCCATTGTGGTGGTGTATAGTGCCAAAACGGTTAGAATTGTGTAGATGTCCCAATATTGATGGATCCGACTGTAGTTTGCTTTTCCACAAACAAAGACCACTTCCAGGAAAGCTAGAAAGTCTTGTAGAATTTAGTAGATTTATTGAGAAAGCACCTTTCACACAAAGCACTGTACAAAATAACTCACATAATTTGTACACAGTATAAAAGTAAACATAATAAACACTAAAAACATGGTATAATTGCCTGTCAAACAAGATTGTTTTCACCAGTTTTAAGAATGTCTAGAGTCTGGAAAGCAAAGTTGTGGAGGCAAACGCTTCCAAAGGTTAGGGGTCACAGACTGAAGGGTCTGGTCTCCCTAAAGCCTGGGTCACACAGACCTCAGCGCCGCGCTGCAGTAGTGCCATGTCTTTGGAGAGTCTTCTGCTAACACAGGACACGTTCCTAAAAACCCAGCACCCTTGAGCGCAGCTTGCAAAATCACGCGATACTCGGTGTCTCGCGGCTCGGGAACTTAAAACAGGGAAAATGAAGCGCATCTTTTGGTTTGTTTATGGTCAGAACTACTGTTTTGTGGGATTATTCTTCAACAATGGTAAGTGAGCTATTTATTGGAGTAATCCGTTTCTAAAAGCTCAATTATGTAAATATTCCACAATGAATCGCTCCTTGTCCACAGCTGGCGGTTGTTTTTGTTTGCTGTACTAGCGGTTCAGCATATTGTCGTACTGTCTGTGTCATAAAGTACTCCACAATGTTGTGACACCATTGTCTCAGCTGCACCATGGTGCAGAAACAGAACTGGTGCGTATCTTTAGCGCCGGGGCACGGACCGGAACTTCTGGGACGGCTGTGGCGGTCTCCATGTGACCACTTTCACTGACTATAATGGTTTTGTTTTGAAATCATGGCTCAGGCACACCGTGGCGCTGAAGTCTCCTGTGTGACGCAGGCTTTAGTTTTTAGTCTTGTAGGTGGATCAACCAGGAGATTCTGAGCTTGGGATCAAAGGTTACAAACAGCAGTGTGTTTAGTTAGAAACCGACAAAAATAATCATGAGCATGGTCATTTAGAGCCCGTAGGTGAGAACAAGCACCTTAAAATGAATTCTAAACTCTACTGTAGGGAGTATGAGACCAGGGAGGTAGGAGTCCATTTGCTAGATTTTGTAAGGAGTCTGGCTCCTGACTTCTGAACAGCTTACAGACATGAGACTGATGATCGAGACAGACTGCTAAAAACAGCAGTCTAACTGGATGAATACTATTTTCTAAACCCGCTCAGGAAATCATGTTTCATATTTTAAAAATGTTTCTTAAATGAAAACAGAAAGGAAACAGATCCAATGTGTGGATCAAAGCCTAATGAGGAGTTGACTATAATGCCTAGAATTTTAATTTGGATTTGGTTGCTGGACAGAATGAAGCAACAGATTGATTGTAGGGTGCAGGATGCACTTGGGGACTCAGGGCCAACGAGGGTTTTCTTCAATAGTTCTAGTGGGGCTAATAAACAAGTGTGAAACTCTTAAAGAGTTTAATGTTTAATTCATTTCATCCTCTACTTTTACCTTTATGATTTATCTCTGTTTTACTGATGTTTTATGTCAGTTTTAGATATTTTTAGTTATATATTGTGCAGCACTTTGCTCTTTTAAATGTGCTTTAGAAATACATTTGGATTGGAAATATAACTTCCCTCTGCATTTCTCAGCAGATACTTCCTTAGTGTGGAAATGGACCTGCTTTAGAGGAGGTCATTTTCAAGAAAATGAAATTAAAGAACACTGTCAAAATAAAAGCTGATGATTCATTACTCACCAGAACTGCCAAGTCTGCTTGTGATGCGCCTCCAATCATGTTGGGAACAAAGCTTTTGTGGCCTGGAGCATCTAAGATGGTAAAGTGCTTCTTGTCTGTCTCAAAGTAAGCTCGGCCCACCTCAACCGTCTTGCCTTTGTCTCTTTCCTCCTGATTGGTGTCCAAAGCCCAGGACAGATACCTAAAGACAATGGAAGAATTGATCACAGACTCAGGTGGTTTATTGTGCATACATCAGTATCTGATCTAAGCAAACATCCACCTTATTAAAAACAGAAGCACCTGGTTCCAGCTTAACTTGACAATGATAAATAGCACACACTGTAGTTAAATAAAAAACACAGACAGTAACGTGTTTACTCACCAGGTTTCTCGGTTCTTTTCTTTTGCTTCCCTCTCGTACTTCTCTAAGGTCCTTTTATCCACCATACCCGTTAGATACCTGTTGAAGCAGGATGAGTCGACACGTCAGAGCAAAGGACTTAAAGGATATCTGGGATGTTTAATTCATCCATGAGGTCCTCAAGAGATGTTTGAGTCATTTTGAAGTGCGAGTCCATCAGTTATTTATCTACAGTAAGGACTACACCAACCAGTGACATCACTCGAGGCAGGGTCTCTAGAAACAGGAAGTAGTCCTCTGACCAGAGCAGTGTTAATGGCTAGTGAGGTTAGGAGACCTGGAGCTGCAGATTGGTGACAAATTAGTGGCTAATATTCTGGAGTTTCGCTTGCTCTAAAAATAAAAAATGTTTTAATCACACTACTGCTTTAGAACATTATATTACCAGTTTTTAAACCATTATGATGTAGCATGAGACCGTTTCTTTAGTTTGTTTTAACTGAATGACGTCTGAATTACTATGCTCCTGTATGTGCTGCAGCAGCAGTCTCGTGCTGCATCGTAGAGGTTAACAAATAGGAACTTTCAATGCGAGTTTCCAGCAACTCACATTGGTGACAATTTACACATGAACAGTACATACTTACTCAAATTGATTATTTCACTTCTTAACCTCATAATAGTAAATGTTATTGATTTAAAAACAATTTTTTGTCCCAGTTTCAAATAGAGACTCATTGATTCTGCTTCTGAGGGCCTGATTATTGTGCAGCTCTAGCCTGTTGATACTTATTTCAGCATATTCTAATTTATCTAAAAGAACTACAAATACCAGAATATGATTTTCTATATTTCTGATTAGCTTGAAAATGATAATGTGGAAGATCTGCTAGCATGAATTAATGCTGAGTGAGGTATCAGACTGGTGGTGGGGAGGGGATCAGCTTTTACAAAAAAGGGACACGAGTAAACATTCTAAAAAAAAAAAAAAAAAAAAATCATGCATGTTAAGTTATTGTAAGTTAATGAGTGATGAAGCATTTTAAACCAAAAAGAATGAAGCCACCCATGTATCATTCCATTATCTTGAACAGGCAGTGAGCTGTAAAATAAGCTTTAATTTGGGCTCGAAATTCTCGCGCTGTCCTACGGATGTGACGTAAAATGACGCTGCTCACACGTGTTCGAAAGCATCAAAAATAGAAAGAAATGTATATGCAGTAGGTGGCAGTATTGCACCGTTGTGTGACCGACATACTTACTCTGGACATGGTGTTTTTCTCATAATACTGGCAGTATTTGGGCAGCGTTCATGAAGCTTACAACCACCCTGATGGATTACAGGGTTTCACAGAGCTAAAGGTGCTGTTATGGATGAGCGCACAGCGATATGTGGATGTTACTGTCGGGACTCGGCCTCTCTATCCCCGACTATTTCCCTACCCTTAATCTGCTCACGGTGCATCCAAGGCGGCTGTGCTGAGCACGTTGCTCCGGCTGGTCTGGTGTTAGCAAACACAGCCTTTTGGGGAGAAAAGCTGGTGAGAACACCGACTGACTACAGCTTTTGCTCTGTGTTCGGTTCGGTGGCAGCCGTAGTGTCTGAGAACACGATATGTAAACTGGTTTGGGTAGTTTGAACGTTGGACTCTCATGTCAGCAGCTTGAAGGTATCGATACTAGCTTTGTGTTTTTAAGACATCAACGCTGGTGAGCGTCCTGCCGTTTCGTTCTGCGTGAGTTGTGTGTGTAACCGGTGCAACACAATGGAACTCTGACCGGCAGAGAAGCGAAACTGGCAGAGGAGCAGGACCAGATCTTCACAGCTGGCGACATAGCTCTCCTCTGGGAGTCGGACTATTATGGTGGCAGTTCAACCGACCTGGTTTGTGTGTGGCGTGGGGCATTGTTTTACCAGATTTTTACCAGATTTCCTTTCGTATTAATAAAATGTATTTTTATTTATGGAATCATGTCTCTGCTTGCCTTTGGTTTAACTCCAAGGAGACAAACTAGTGAGTTGTTTCTGCGCGCTCTGGTTCAAGGCTGCATTTACTCGCAGCGCCGGGCGCATCGCTCATGAGGTTCGTTTCATAAAAATGCCTCTGGATCCTTTAAATGCTGCTTGGTGGTGATGTTTCCACTGACAGAAAAACCAAAAAAGAAGACAGAAAACCCTTTTGAATTTCACATTGGCTGATCACTGATCAAGCTTAGGATCAGCTGATTCCAATCACCAGCTGACTTTCGTGCACCTCTGATTTCAAGCACTTTATTAAATGTTGAAACACTTTTAAAACATTGAAAACTCCATGTTAAAATTCAAGCATTTTCAAGGATTCCAAGCACCAATAAGAACCCTGTGCACCAACCATCAGTGTGACTTTTTTTTTGAGTAAGAGTCGTTTTAAGTTTGTCACCAATCAATACTACTTCCTGTTTCTAGAGACTTCACCCACTTTAAGTGATGTCACCAGTGGGTATGGTCCTGAGTGTGGATAAATAACTGTCAGAACATCACTTCAGAATGACCCAAATATCCTTTAACTCCTGGTGGAGCAGCTGGATGCTTCCAGATGGATTCACAGGGGGGAAAATAAGTCAAAAAGTTTGAGTCTAGTTTTTGTGTAATAATGTGAAATAGTCTGAATTTAAAGCTTATATGTGAAGCTTTTATTTTACAAAAGAAATGACTAATTGTTCATTCTCACAAGAAACATTTATATGAAAAACCTTTAAATATATTGGATTAAACAATTTAATGGAATAGTAAACCATTAAATGTTCTGTTGAACTGAAACTCTGATATATATTTTTAAGTAAAATGTTACTTCCTGTTGAACTGTTGAATGTTATTAATCCATCAAACAATGAAACACGTTTTAGGATAAAATGCTGAGATTATAAAACATGGGAATCAGAAAAATACAGAAAGAGAATTCTGGAAAAGGAACGTATTTTATGAGCCTCCTGATGCAGTAACTAGCAGTTCACAAAAAACTATAAACCACTTACATAATTTGTCCTCCAATTGTTGACTTTCCAGCATCTGGAAAAGGTAAAATTAGTGAGTGTACATTTAGGTTTTAGACCTTCATATAATTAGAATTTGACATTGAGAATATAAAAAATAGTGGGGGGAAGTAAACATTTACTGACATTTTTTTCATTTTACATAAAATATTATGTGCATATTTGATTATAATAATAATAATATAATAATCTGACGAAGTGGAGCCGAAACAGAGCAGGAATTTGACATGTTGTAACCTGTAGAACAGAGCCTGTTCCTGACCTGAAGAATTAGTGACGTGTGACTGTAGTTTTGTGTCCAAGTGACAAAGAAATGTCATTTTTTCCATACACAGGTATGTGGATGTGTTTTTGTTTTGACACAATGAGCATAAAACTGTAAATTGAAGACTTTCTGATGTTTGACTCAAAGGATAAAATTTGTGTACTTGTACTTTAGAATTTGACGAGGTGCAACTTGTTTTGTATTTGTGAAGAAAAAAAAATTACAACTCCTATAGGATTTTCCTCTGTGACTTCAAGTTCAGTTACAAAGTAAAAATACTTTTGCACCAAATATACCTCCATATAAAAAAGACAGGACTGGAAAAGTTGAACTGGCTTCATAGTAAAACCTCTCTGGTACAAAAGCAGCTTTCCCTCAAACCTGGAACTGAAGCAAACCTAACAAACACAGGAGGTCGGAGTTAGCACTGACCTACATGTCCGATGAATACAACATTGACGTGTTCCTTCTTGGGGGCATCTGGTTGCACAGGTGGGACCTTTGGCACTAGCATCTCCTCCTCCTCTTCCATCATCTCAGGAGCCATCTCCTCAGTTGATGAAGACTCCCCTGGTCCCCGGTCCCCGCCTCCAGGCTCCTCCTCACTAGGCTCAGCTTCTTTTTGGTCCCATGGCTCCTCTGTTGTCATCTCTGTGTCTCCGTTTTCCACAGGAACTTCAAAGACAGGACATTATTTATTCACTTTCATAAGATCATTCAGGGGTGGGGTGTTCTTATTTACAGCAAAAGTGATGACAGTGAATTTACTTGGATTATACTTAAAAAAAAGAGCATTTTTCCAAAAATAAAATGGTTCCTTATCTAGACCCTCCCACAGCTAATATAAAGATCAGCAGCAACATTTTGGAGTTTAAAACCTTTAACTTCCACATCAAGGCAAAATAAATAGAATAAAAAAATGTATTTGGTTTATAGTTTTTTGTGAATACTGTTAATATGTAAATTCATAATAAATACCAATATTAACATTACGGTAATAATATTGTTGAGCTTTTTAATCAACATATCTTCCTGAACTTTTGTATTCAAGTAGTCATTTCCCGTGTCCTAGTCTGTGAAAGGTTCAAGTAGATGTCAGTTTATGTAAGCCAGTGTGGTCTAGTCCTGGGGCCTTGTGTATAAAGACTTAAATAGATCCATCCATCCATTTTCTGTAGCCGCTTAATCCTCCACAGAGGGTCGCGGGGCAGCTGGTGCCTATCTCCAGCGGTCAAGGGGCGAGAGGCGGGGGACACCCTGGACAGGTCGCCAGTCCATCGCAGGGCCACACAGAGACGAACGAGACAAACAACCACACACCCACTCACACCTAAGGACAATTTACCAGCCCAATTAGCCTGACAGTCATGTCTTCG
>SSNR01000470.1:225527-246626 GCA_006937965.1 Callopanchax toddi
TAGACCCTCCCACAGCTAATATAAAGATCAGCAGCAACATTTTGGAGTTTAAAACCTTTAACTTCCACATCAAGGCAAAATAAATAGAATAAAAAAATGTATTTGGTTTATAGTTTTTTGTGAATACTGTTAATATGTAAATTCATAATAAATACCAATATTAACATTACGGTAATAATATTGTTGAGCTTTTTAATCAACATATCTTCCTGAACTTTTGTATTCAAGTAGTCATTTCCCGTGTCCTAGTCTGTGAAAGGTTCAAGTAGATGTCAGTTTATGTAAGCCAGTGTGGTCTAGTCCTGGGGCCTTGTGTATAAAGACTTAAATAGATCCATCCATCCATTTTCTGTAGCCGCTTAATCCTCCACAGAGGGTCGCGGGGCAGCTGGTGCCTATCTCCAGCGGTCAAGGGGCGAGAGGCGGGGGACACCCTGGACAGGTCGCCAGTCCATCGCAGGGCCACACAGAGACGAACGAGACAAACAACCACACACCCACTCACACCTAAGGACAATTTACCAGCCCAATTAGCCTGACAGTCATGTCTTCGGACTGTGGGAGGAAACCGGAGTACCCGGAGAAAACCCACGCATGCATGGGGAGAACATGCAAACTCCACGCAGAGAGGCTGCAGAGCCGGGACGCGAACCCACGACCTCCTTGCTGCGAGGCAACAGTGCTAACCAACTGCGCCACCATGCAGCCGACTTAAATAGATTTTCTACTAAATGACAACACACTCAAAACTCTATACACACAAACCCAGATTTATCCAACTGTGTGTATGCATGGATCTAAGAACACCTTCTTTGTTCATCTTGATCAACCAGGGCTGCAGCCATTAGACATTAGTAATGATTATTCTGATATAAATGAACAACGCCAGCTCTTTCCAGCTTCACCTGTAAAAGCTGCTGTGTACTGCTGTGTACGTGCATATGCCACTAAAGCTCAGTTCAACTATTATCCAACCTGTTCATTTAAAAGGCTTTACAGAGTATTTATCTATCCAAAAGCCACCAGATCTTGCAGCTCTGTTCAGCAACGAGACTAAGATGTTTCAGATTCTTATTTATTAAATCTGGACAGGTAGAGAGAATTACTTGAAAGCCTTTGATCTGCTTGAGAACAAAACATTGTACTAAAAAATATTGTTTATTAACTTGTTGCAGGTTCTCTTTTGAAGATTAAAAAGTATTTGTCATTCTTCACATACAGAGCACGTAGAACAAAATGTTATGTCATACAGACCCCTAGTGCAAAACATAATGAAATGACATGAGCAGTGGTTCCCCAAATTTTTCTTCTGGCCTAGAAGTTCTGGGCCCCCCTTAATTTTACATGTTTTTTCTCCGTGGCCCCCCAGGATGAGATAAACCTGTCCGTCTAAGGTGCGAGTCCACAGAGAGGTGTGTGTTACTGTGGAGGTGAAGGCAACAGCTTGTGTTTTTGTGCTCGAGTGTTTAAGGCTCTGACAGCCTGAGGGAAGAAGCTGTTGCAGAACCTAGTTGTTTTGGTTTTGATGTTCCGGGTCCTCCTGCCTGACAGTAGTAGAGTAAACAGCCCATGACAGGGTGGGAGGGGTCCTTGAATATTGTGGAAGCTCTCCACATGCATCGTGTGAGAAAAAGATCCTGAATTTATGGGAGAGAACATCTATGATCTTTTTAGTGTTCTCATAAGACATTGCAGGGTCTTTTGATCCTGGACATAGCAGTTACCAAACCACACAGTGATGCAGTATGTCAGGGGATACTACTGCATCACTGTGTGGTTTGGTAATCAAAGGGCTAATGTAAAGATAGCAAATGTAATTTTTTTAAAAACATAATAAATCATACAAAATATATTAAGTTCCCTGCTTGATAAGTTCTGAGAATGTCAGGCTATTCAGTAGTTAGCATCACATCCACAGAAGTCCAGACACAGAAAATACAGCGTGATTGGGTGATCCAATTACAACTTCAGATACTTTCCTGATAAGGGGACATAAACATTAGAGTTTATTTTTCAAAAGCCACTGACAAAAACTAAAGTATGTGTGATTTCTATAATACTAAATAAGACAACTTATAATTTTCACAAATTATGTGGCGTCAATATCTCTGTAGGTAGAGCAGTCATCTGACATTGGAGGGTTGTCAGTTCAATCCCAGCTGCTGCCTTTGTTGTTGTGTCCTTGGGCGAGACACTTCACCCACATTGCCTGCTGGTGGCGGTCTGAGGCGGGTCTGGTTGATCCTGGTGGTGTACGTACAGCAGCTTCACTCCTGTGGCTACAGTCTAGCTTACTGCCGTCAGTGTGTAAATGTGTATATGAATATCAGACTGTAATATAATGCCCTTTGTAGTCCTTGACTTGAAAAGGCACTGGACAAATGCAGGCTTTTTTTTTTTTTTTTTTAACAAAGACAGTAAAAAGTGAAGGCTGAAAATGGAAAATAATCCCCAATGAGATGGTGAAGTTGGTCTCGATGGGATTTTAAGATGAGGAAGAGTCTGATAGAACCTCACTAATGACTGTAGATTAAGGCATTCAGGAGTTACAGCCTTTTTAATGCTGGGATGTTCAGGCATTATCCAAAGTGTCCATTTGGATACTACAAATTAATACTTCAAGAACACCTGGACATACCCACACAAAAACATGTCCAGAATAGTCATTTTTGTGCTGTCTTTCTCTAATTTGAAATGTAGAAATCTAAGGCTTAGTTCTACAGCCTCATTTGTTTTTTCAGTCCATATCTCCTTGTCTCCATGTGCAACATAAACAAAAAATTTAAGAATCCAAGCGGGGGGGGGGAATTGATTTCTGCGTGTTTTTACTTCAATCAATAACACCTTACTGGTAATAAAAATACATTTGACTATAGAGTAAAAAACAAACAAACAAAAAGACCCAAAGTGATTTCCTTTATAGAGAGGAACATGCTCCAAAGGGTTCCAGAACAGCATCTTATTTACTTTGCCTTTGGGTATGGATTTTTTCAGGTGTTTCTGATTTTAGGGGGGGGTCTTTAAGGAGTTAAACCAGGCGACTTCATGCACAATGACCACATGTTTTACAGTGAGGTCATTTTCAGGACAACAGGGTTGCCAACATATGCCAATTATATAAAACAGAAATATAAGAACAGAGAAATAAAAGCTATGGCAGAGACAGACCACTCAGCTCTACATGTCCAGTAGGGATGTAAATTTGTAGCCCCTTGCTACAATAATACACTACGGAGGCTGCTGCCTGACAAACGCAGCAGGTAAACTGGGCAATGTTTGGAAAACACTTTCTCAAGAATCAAAACTTTAACCTTTGAACTGATTCTGAATCTTCACAAATAAGAACAGCGATTTGGATGTGGATTGTTTTTTCATAAACCACTAATGTCCAGACTTGTAGAGATTGTTTTTTTACAAATAGGTTCTGCTTAAGATTATGTCTGTTTTACCAACTCCAATACGTTCTTATTTAAAAAACCAGAAGTTGTTCCGTTTCCAGCATAAAGGACTCACCTTCCTTCAGACTGATATAGAAATATTTTCACAAGATTAGAACAGAATGTTTTGGATTTTCAAAGGACAAGCTGTTGTTTTCAGGCAGACCACACAGCGAGTTTTCAGGTAATTCTCTCACTCACCTCTGTGTACCTGTCCAGACTTTATCAACTAAAAAAAATGTAATAAGAAGTATCACAAACGTCCTGAAGTCTCACTGCTGCACAGAGTTGTGAAAGCTATTGGCTGGTGATTTTATATAAAAATAAATGTTCTGGAAAGCATTTAAATAAATTATCAGGCTGAATAATAGTTTAACTGTGCTTTAGCAGCACCCTGAAATATGTGTATAAATAAGAGTGCACACAGAACTAAAAGCAGTTTTAAAACAGGTGACGGTGAGAACAGCTGGTGCTGGCTTGGATTATTCGATAGAATATAAAATGATTAAAATATTGGACCACAGTCCCATTTTAAGGATTTACAAACGCTAAAGAATAAGGTTAAACCATATAACCACATAAACCATTAAATGGCAGGAAATTAATAGGGTTTACATTGATGGTTAAAGTTCAAATTAGGGATCAGTTTAACCTGGTGCGGTTTAGGTTACCAACAAAAATACTATTATAACTAGTTCCCAGTTTGGGGCCATTATATATTTAGTGCAGCGTTAAAAATTGTTTTCAGACCAAGTGCTGCTTCCAGCACTGTCATAAATAAAGACGCTGGATCAAGATTATGCTGTGGAACTGGAACTCATAAGCCTGTAGTTTCTGTAAGGCGGTTATGTAAACAATGATGCATGTCCTAAAATATGCTAGCTCCTATCCTGAATGCTCTGTGATGTTGCTGACCCTCCTCTCTAGGTTTTGTTAATCCTGTGAGGTCCAGTGAGTCCGTCTGTGTCACAACAATGAGGACCCCAGTAGCAATATACACAAAACACATAATATGAAAGAATACAGGCCTGGCTGGCACAGACCTCATACATACCAGAGCTTTCCGACACCTCCATGGTCGATATTTTTTCATCAGCAACTGGACACACACACACACAAAAAAAAAAGACAGGTTGACTGTACAAGTATCCCTGGTGTCTTGGTTAGTTTATTTAACTAGTCTTATCTACACCTCAGACTCACCTAGAACTGAGAAGTTTGGTTCAAGTATCTCACATATCATTTTTTAACGTCGAGAAAGAAACCATTCTAGAGTTGATCAAACTTTAAGCTTGATATGATCTATAGGACTGTTTACAGTTCAGATAGATTGAAAAAAATAAACAAAGAAGTTACTATTTTGGTAAAGATACCAGCTGATAGATCTGGTCTAGTTAGAACAGCATCCGCTACTTTGGATTAAAGTTATAGTTAATTTTAAAAAAAGAGAAAAATAGCACACGTGCACTAAAACATTTAAAACAATTCACTTCCTTGTGTCATTAATGTGCTACAATTGATTTTAGTTAGTTCAAGTACCCTCTTAAAAAGCCAAGCACTGAAAATACCACATTAAAGTTCAAGCTAACTAAACTAGCTTGCTCCACCTATTTAAAATAAAAATTAAAAATTACAGAAAGAGATTTAAAATTAATGCTTTTAAAAAGGGACTAAACCTAAAATCAATGACATAATTCGCTTTTGCCTCCAAAGCAGCTTTCAGGCTGCCACCTTTGAGCCCAGAAAAAACAAAACAAAAGCTCTTTATGTAGACATTTAAGCACAAGTTTTCAACAACACTGTCCCTGGACCCAATTCATAAAAATCACTGGACAGACAGGTAAAGTTCACAAAACCACAACAGTTCTAATGTCCCCACTAATGACGAGTTGTGTGTTCTTTTCAGGTCCCTAGGGGTCTGGAACATACAGCAACACCGACACATTCTGTTCCACCTTAGACCAGCACTGCGTCACAAAATCCACGTCACACAAACTCTGACAGTACCACTTATTTTTTATCTAAGCGTCTGGTAAAAGATAGTGTTTCACGATGTCAAGGAACGTATGTCAGCACATTTAATTCATGTGGTGTTCAAATTAAATTACTGGGTATTTCCCGTTTAGACTATCCTGCGTGCTCAGACTGTAGTGTTATGTCGAAATGTGTTTCCCAGTCGACAGCAGTTTATCTGCCTATTTTCGTTCGGATTTCCTCTTAAACGATGTTGTTTAAAACAATTACATTTTAAGAAATTCGCCAGAGAACTGTTGACAATTTAATGTACTTTTCTGGTCTACTTCAGAACGTGAAGTTTAGCCGATTGGCTTAATATTACCTATAAACCCTTCCCCTGTGTTCAGCCTTAAAAATAAGTTCACAGATTTGTCAAATGCATACAACAGAGTCCTTATTTTGACAGATATATCTCCTGAGATTTTTTTCATTCTTACATGCCAAAATGTGTACACTTTATCAGGGGGAACACGCCCGATGAAAGGCGGGGAAACACTTTTCTACTGGGGAACACATCTCGCCCTAACACCGGCTAACCAGAACATGCTAACCCAGGTGGTTGAAACCCGCAAATGCCGGTAGGGTTAATGGTGTGTTTTAAACTATACACATGGTAAACAAGCCATAACACGTTTAGTTCAGGAAACACGGTGTCAGGGCGTGCCACAAAAACCACCGCAGTCACCTTAGCTTCGATAGCAGAACCGGTGGCTAAAACTCTGTTACTCTTCAACAGTCGCGTGTCTGTACAGTAAGCTAACCCATGCTAGCGCTAGCAGAAGTATCTCCTTCAACTCACCAGCAGAGCAGAGGCGTTCCGAGGGGGCTTTCATGGCAAAGGCTGGAAC
Organism: Callopanchax toddi; assembly: GCA_006937965.1. Lineage (NCBI taxonomy): Eukaryota > Metazoa > Chordata > Actinopteri > Cyprinodontiformes > Nothobranchiidae > Callopanchax > Callopanchax toddi. Next base: position 231,829 of record SSNR01000470.1, read on the forward strand.
AAACTCAGCCGCGTTCACATTGGGCACAAACGGCTTAGCGTTCACGTTCAGAGTTTTAAACGATGATTCAAGTTGTCCGTCGACAGTGGCCTCCACATCGTCCTCTTGTTCCCAGGAATCTGGGGCAGTGTCTCTCGGCTCCATCGTGGCTCTTGGATTTTCACCGAAGCAACGCAGTTCTCGGTAGCTGTCACAGTCCACCCCGCAAAAAAAAATATTTTATGGTCGCCTCTTGACTAATTGGAAACTTTTGGCTTTGATGACTTAGTTCCAGTTGAGATAAAGTGCAGCAGCCGGTTTCTGTTGGTCCAGACGACAGAGCAGATATTCGACTCAGCACTCCCAGAGACCGTCCGCGTGAGCTAACGCTTCCATTCAAGCCGACGTACTCTTCGCACTGAATGCTGGGATTTGAAGTATTATCTGCAACCGTAACCCGCCAGCTCCGACATAACTTGGGCGATTAAAAAACTACATACCCCGAAGATTTAGGAGAGTTGGTCACGTCAGTCGTTTCTGACCTTTTTTATAAGGCACCGCAGATTCGTAATAAACTGCTAAATACGTTTACACGCATTTATTAAAAGTTATTAACCATTGGTGACGTCCACACAAGAAAAATGCAATAATTCTTTTTGCATTTTTTCTTCATTTGGGTATATAAGGGTTATAATCAGGGTACTTAAAATTCTCAAAAAAGCTTGAAATTTGATGTTGTATTTACAAAGTTTTGAAAGTGCTTGAATTTTTCTGAATTAATCGAGAAATAAATCATGCAGGAGTTCTGTGATGATCATGTCAGATGAAATGAAATGAAATGAAATAAAGTATCTAGAGAGGCACTGGTAAAAAAAAAAAATCATGGAACAATTTAAAAACACTTCAGATCTCAATTGTAAAATGAAAAGCCTGCTGGATCTTCATCCTGATATAGAATTGGTAATAATGTATTATAGGAACTAAAGGATGCCACGTCATTTGATGGGAAAAAAAATCAACCTACAGAGATTTAATTTGAGGTCACTAGGACATATAAATTAAAAAACTACCAGATCCTGACAAGAGCATCACTGAGCTCCTGGACAGTCTGAGGTCATCCTGCTGATGTCTGATGGACCTAAACATGGTGTCCCAGAGATGTTCAATTGGATTCAGGTCAGACCAGCATGTTCAATGGTATCCATTCCTTCATCCTCCAGGAACTGCCTGCAGACTCTAGTCACATGAGGCAGGGTTTCATCATGGACCAGGAGGAACCCAGGACCCACTGCACCAGAGGTCTAACAATGGGTCTAAGCCAGATTTCATCCTGATACCTAATTACAAGTTGTGTCATTTATCCTGCACAGGTCTGCGTGTTCCTCCATGGATCTGCCTCCCCAGACCAACACTGACCCACCACCAAACCCATCATGATGAACAATGTAGCAGCAGAACGTTCACCACAGCTTCTCCAGACCCTTTCAGGTCTGTCATATGAGCTCAAAGTGAACCTGCTCTAATCTGAGAAAAGCACAGGGTTCCAGTGCTGAACCTGTCAATTCTGTTACATACCAGTGGAGCTCCACAGTGCTGAGCAGCAAACACAGGGCCCACTAGAGGATGACCCTCAGGTCTCCCTCATGAAGCCTATTTCTAATGGTTTGGTCAGAGACATTCACACCAGTGGCCCCTGGAGGTCACTTTGTAGAGCTTTGGCAGTATTCATCCTGTTCCTCCTGACACAAAAGAGCAGACAGTGGTCCTGCTGATGGGAGACAGAGCAAATCTTTTGTTGATATGATACAAACTGATGCTCCATACTGGTGGAGTTGAACTACCTGTGACCTCTGTAGGGTCCAGGTATCTCCTCATGCTACAGTGACACTGACCCTAGTTAAATGCAAAACCACTGAAAAGCTGTCAAAAAAGATGAGAGTATAAACGGTCAGTATCCTCCACCTGCAAAACCATTCCTGTTTTAGGGGTCGTCTCATTGTTTCACCTGTTGTTACTTTCATCACGACTGAAACAGCTGACACTGGTTAACAACCCCCTCTGATACTTAACTGATCAGATCAATATCACAGAGGTTTAACTGACTTGATACCAGACTTTGATTTAAAAGTGTTCCTTTAATTTTTCTGAACAGTGTGTGATCGTCTGGGAGTGCTTAGAGGTTTTGAAAAACACCTTGAGACATTTCTGTGGTTCAGTCAGTAAACTACAACATGGCCTGTTTGGTAAAGGAAACACCATCCATCCACCTTCTTTAACTGCTTCATCCTCCACAGAGGGTCGTGGGGGAGCTGGCACCCATCTCCAGTGGTCAAGGGGCGAGAGGCGGGGGACACCCTGGACGGGTCGCCAGTCCATCACAGGGCCACACAGAGACAAACAACCAGGTTCACACATAGGGATAATTTACTAGACCAATCAGCCTGACAGCCTGTTTTTGGCATGACGTTTCCACACCCATGCTTTAGGTATGGTGTTCTACTCAGAATTCTTTCTCCTCCAAACCTGACGAGTAGAGTTTTTACTAAAAAGTTCTATTTAGGTTTCATCTGACCTTATGACATTCCCCCAGTCCTCTTCTGGATCATCCTAATGCTCTCTAGCAGACTTCAGATGGGCCCACATGTACTGATCTAAGCAGGGGGACACATCTGGCCCTGCAGGATTTGAGTCCCTGTTGACGTAGTGTGTTAGTGATGGTAGCCTTTGTAACTTTGGTCCCAGCTCTCTGCAGGTCATTCACTAGTTCCCCGTGTGGTTCTGGGATTTTTGCTCATCGTTCTTGTGATCATTTTGACCCCATGGGGTGAGATGTTGCGTGGAGCCTCAGATGGAGTGAGATTATCAGTGGTCTTGTAGGTCTTCATTTTCTAATAATAGCTCCACAGTTGATTTCTTCACATCAAGCTGCTACCTACTGCAGATTCAGTCTTCTCACCCTGGCGCAGGTCTACACTTTAGTTTTTGGTGTCCTTTGACAGCTCTTTGGTCCTGGCCATAGTGGAGTTTGGAGTGTGTCTTTTATATTGATCACAAGTTCAAACAGGTGCCTTTAATACAGTTAAAGAGTAGAGGACAGAGGAGCCTCTGACAGAAGAACTTACAGGTCTGAGAGACAGAAATCTTGATGGTTTGTACTTTTTCCCACCATAATTTGCAAATAAAATCTTTAAAAATCAAACAATGTGATGTTTTTCTTGTTTAGTCTCTCATAGTTGAGGTATAAATATTACAGGCCTCTCACCTTTTTAAGTGGGAGAACTTGCACAACTGTGGATACCTTTCCCCCCCACTGTAAATGTACCCAACCAAAATAAAGGAAGGGTAAAGAGATTCCCTATCTAAAGTCTCCCCTTGATGGTCAGATTGTGGGAGTAAGTTTAACCAGTGATCGTCTATCAGTGTTTCTGTCAGGGTGATCCATGGGTTAATGTAGCTCACTCAAATCTGCCAATAAAATAAACAAAAACAGGAGTTGAGCGTGGCATGACAGAGCAGTTACAGTAATAAAGAAATAAAATAGGCCATTTCCACCCATTTATCCTCCACCAGAGGGCAGCAGACTGAATATGGCAGGTATTTGATAAAAGTACTAATACTAATACTCCATTTGGCTGTTATCAGGCCAGAAGTGTCTAATGCTTGTGAGTTCATTTACACCACCAGTGACATCACACAAGAATAAACACACTTTGTTCAAATTAAAGTTCATCTTTAATGTTTACATTAGAATCAGCTGAAAGAAAAGAATCAATAGAAAAGTTCAGTTTGATTTAAACAACAGAGGAGACTAAACTGAGTCCAGGATTATCTACAGGTTAGGTTCAACCTTCATCACCACCCTGCATTTAATCCACGTGTTACTAGTGCACACCTTTAATCAGCAGCTGGTTTAGAACAGGTATGTTCTAGAGCGGGTCTGGTTAGTACAGGTCTGGTCTAGAGCAGGTCTGAAAACAGATTTCTTGTCAATCTTTAGTCACAAACAGTGCTAACTTCATTCATCTGGTCTCCAACTCGTCCCAAAGTTGTCTCACATTTCTCCATTTAAGACTCACAGAAACTAGTGACCCATGGTTACTGACAGGTTCCATTCTCGTTCCAGACGCGAGGTCTCTGGGACCATTTTGAGAGGAAATTTGTAATTTTTCCAAAATGATAAAAAAAAAATCTAGCAATACCCTGAGACTCACCAGAGGAAATCAAGAACCCTCATCAAAGGGAAATCTGGGTCATGTATCAGTTATTTATCTACAGCAAGTACCATACCCATCAGTGACATCACTCAGAGGGGGCGGAGTCTCTATAAACAGGAAGAAGTCCTCTGACTGGAGCAATAATCATGGCTAGCCAGATCAGGAGAGACACTGCTGCTGATTGGTGCCAAATTAGCAGCTAATTCTTGCTCCTAGAAGTCAAAGTTGCCAGTGGTGAAGCGTGATCGTGGCCTGAAATACAAATTAGTTGCGCTTCTACACAGTTTGACTGGGACAGCAATTTTCAGGGTTCTTATGGATGTTTGAAATCCGTGAATTGCTTGGTATTTTCAAGGTTTTTGATTATTAATAAAGACTTTGAAAGTGCTTTAAACCACAGACGCACCAGAAAATGAGTCTAGTGATCTGAATCGGTCAATATTCAGCATGATCGGCCGGTCTGAAGCTCAAAAACCCAATCTGTTTTTTCACCATCTAATTCATGTGAGATTAAGAGATGTGAAATGTAGGGGTGGGAATTGAGAGCCAGTTTCAATTTAGAACTGGTTCCAATACAGCACTTCAACCATAATTCTACACCTCTAACTTTCCTTGTTTCTGGCGTTCCTGAGATTTTGTGTCGCAGTACAATTACGTTACACTATTTGCGACAAATACTAGTTTTGTTTTTGTGTGTGTGTGTTAAGGTACTGCAGTGGTTGTGATCCGGACCCAGTGCCGGTTCCGTCCAGATCGCACTGGGTTGCACCTCGTTACACCCCCTCCCCTGCTCGCGCTGTTCCTCTGACCACAGGGAGCGGATTGTCAGACAGAAACCGGGTGCAGAGAAGCCAATCCTCCTGGGGGTGAAATATTTATGACCAGAGGGGAGACATCAAAAGATGAGGGGGTTATACCACCCCCACTCCCCCGACAAATCGCACCTTGGTTGCTCATGGTGCAGAAAACTGCATATAACTTTTTTTGGCCACTTAAACTACTCAGGAACTGATAAGGGAATTGGATTGATACAATCGACAATGACATTGATGTTGATAAAAACTTATCAATTCCAATCCCTAGTGAATGTTTTTTGCTGTAATCATAAATTTCAAGTTGCTAGAAATACAGAAAATAAGCATTCTTAATGATAGTCCTTTGAGTTAAATTGGATCAGAAGGTAATAGCTGAGCAAAAATCAGAAACTAGTATCGGCCCTTAAATCAGAATCAGTGACGCTGTAGTGGAAACGGGTTGTAGCTCAGTAAATGTACTGTTCATGTGCAAATCATAACCAGTGGAAGGTGTTGGAAAATCAGAAGATCTCACCTTGAAAGTGATTGAATTTGATTTTGGTAAACAAACAAAAAAATGTAAATCTCAAGCAACATTGAATAGGTTTACAAACGGGTAATATAGCATTCTAACACACCAGGATGAATTTTTTGAGCAAGCGTCGTTTAAAATAGCTAAAAATGAGCCACTAATTTGTCCCTGATCTGCAGCAGTGTCTCTCCTGTCCTGGCTGGCCATGAGTGGGTGTTGTCCTTACTGTAGAAAACCGATAGAACGAAAGGACCATAAGTCCTTTTAACGTTTAAAGACATTTGAGAAACTCATGAAGTTTGTCACTAACAGCCCAGTGAGACATGAGGTTACACTGGAAAAACTCAGAGCCTGACTTTATGTGGCACTTCAAAAACAAACCATAAATAAATAAATAAAGCCAAACCACCAGTCCAACCCTTTAATATGATAACCACAATTATTATATAAACTTTGGCAAAGAAAAAGTATCCCTAATACAGTAAATACTAAGAAATACTCCCCTGTGACGTCAACATAGAGACATTAACATAAAAAACCAACTCTACGTGCAACTTTTTACCCACAAAGAAAACAAACGTGTTTCTGGTAATTATTACTTGTAATATCTGAATAATGATCTGTTAACATTTAATATGAAGAAACAATGCTAACATTCTTCTTTAGCAAACATGAAACAGTCTGAACTCACGTTTAAAAACAGCAGATTTTCAAGTTTCACCCACGAGCTGAGAGTACGATGACCTCGTGTTATCATTTAAACTGTATTTAGTAGCCCATTAAAGGGCTAAACTAAATAATAACAAGGCAAACGCGGCTTCAGAAGTTTACTGTAGTGACTTTTTCCTTCAAATTAAACTCTGATTTCTTTATATTTTTACTTCAACATCAAACATTTCTGTTTTCCTTCATGTGTGTTTCCACAGACGGCGTAGAGGCCTGAAGGGAGAGCGATCGGCTTGTAAACACATTCATATTAATGTAATCAGTAGGTCTGTTTAAATGAAATCATTGCTCTACATGCCTCTTGAGGAAGTTGACGTCCCTAACGTGTTTTTAGCATAAACATTTCTGTTAGTGACTTTAACATCAAGCTGCCTGATTTCCAGATATCAGCTCACAAACCAAAAACATTCAGTCCAAAGTTCAGCAGCTCTTTAATCAACAACCTGTTTCTGTTTTGACTGGTTGACGGAAGCACTGCACTCACCTGTAGGACTGACTATCGGTTTAAAGAATGTGTGATGAAGAAGTCAAAAGGAGCAGAAACGTTCTGAACTGAGCTCACAGTGAAGCGTTAGGAGCCGATTTTAGGATTCAGAAATGTCCTGCCCCGTTCATCTTTTCACACAAAACATGGTTTTCATCACGTTGGAGACAGTCTGAAAGGCTGCAAGTGCTGGACGGATGGAGGACACCTGATCTGAGACTCGTCCTATCTCCCGCTCTGCTCCTCCTCCTCCTCTTCCTCCACCTGTGTGTTCACCTGCTGCGACGCATCCTGGACACTCTGTGGTCCTGCCTCAGAGGGGAGTGGCGTCTCAGGTGCAGGTAGAGGAGCAGAGAGGTGGATCTCAGAGCTCACTGGGGTGCTTTCCTCTCTCTGGGGTGTGTCCTCAGCAGGTCCAACAGAGCTGGTTTCACTCATGGTGTCAGAGCTCGCACCTGAGCGCCGGAATAACTTCTGACCTGTGGAACGAGAGGAGGCACTCATCAGAGGGATAGTGGACTGATCACCAGACTAGAAGCACACACAGATAATGAACATTTATATCAGGGTACTCGCTTACTCAAACAAATACTGGATCACTAAAGTGTTTGATAGCTGCAGAGCCGTCAGTCATTTAATTATCAGCGCTCACTGAACTTTTACTGTTTTCAACCTGAGTCTGGTTGTTTCACAGCTCTAATGCTTCATGTTCTCCGTCACTCAGACACACCTCCTAAATGTGTTGTTCTCCTTTGTTGTTGTTCTCCTGTTTGTGCTCACCACTGTACATTTCCTTTGAAGGACAATAAACTGAAATAAACCTCTGAATGAAATGTTTGTTTTTCCTTGAAGTGACTTCTGGTTTAATTTGCTTTAATGTAAAAAGAAAAGTTCTCTGTGCCTCTTTTAATAATTTTCTCTTTGGTGTTTTTCAGTGAAACTCCTGTGACGGAGACGTTTACCTAAAAAAATGATGTTACAAGTTATAAGGAGGTTCAAAACAAAATAAATAGGAAATCCTACAAACTCATGAAAAAACATCAAATCTGAAATGTATTTGTGTTTGAAATTCAACCTTTTTTTTTTTTTTTAAAGCTTTAATTTCTTTTGGGTAAAACACAGGACAGACCCGGGCCAGCCCACCTGACGGTCTTTTTGATCCCAGGGTGGGGGTGTCCTGTACAGGTGCTCTGCCTGCTTGGGCCTTGGTGGAATACGTCACGTCTGTGGAATCCAGTGAGCCTAGACACACATGTTAGCATGTACATGTATGTTACAGACATTCATCAACCTTAAATCGAGGTGAAGTTTGTCCAAGATTTATGTGACATGAAGACATGAATTTTGCAAAATTGGATAAAAAGAAACAACAATACAAATATGCTCAGTATATTAGAACAGATACTTGTTGTCAAAGCTTTGGTTTCAAAATAAGAGCTTCACAAGTTTAACCTTGTTCTGACAGAGTACAGAATTAGCTGCTGACAGCGTCTCCTCAAGGTCACCATGGAAATGACCAGTGGCTGAGGGAACTCATCAGGGTCACCATGATAACTACAGTGTAACCATGGTAACCACTAGTGGCTCATAAGGTTCACCATAGTAACCAAAGTGTCACAATGGTAACACCAGTGACTGATTAAGGTCACTATGGAGCTCTTTACACACACACACAACTTAAGTAAAGACGTATGTGAAATGGAGACCGTGTGTGTAACATGTTTTTTCCATCCTCCATTAAAAAAGCTGAAAAAAGGCTCGGTTGGGCCGAGTGTTTCATGTGATGCTGTCGGGCTGGACCAGGTTTGGGCTTCTAGTCCTTCGGGTTATTTCATGTCGGGGTTGAATTTTTGGCCCCATTGAGGACTCTACTATGGAGTTCTTTAAACACACATTACTTAGGTAAAGGTGTGTGTGAAACTCCTTCAAGAGCTGAACCATGATGTTGAAATGACCTGATGAGAGCAGCAGACAGTACAGTACCTGCTGCCAGGTTGAAGGTCCGCCCCTTTATGGAACTCTGAACTGGAGAAAACCAGTTCAACATGGAGCCAACTAGTGGAAGCTGCCTCAGCATCCCCTACAAAACACAGTCAGTTATTACTCACAGCCTCACAGAACAGAGCACACACACACACACACACACACGCACGCACGCACGCACGCACGCACACCTCCTCCATGAGCTTCTCCTCATTGGCCTTCTGCAGCTGCAGTTCTGCCTCCAGGATGCCTTTCCTCACTCGTTCTGTCATGTTCTCCAACAGCTGATGGGAAAAGAATAAAAACAGTTTAGAAAGAGGAGACAACCAAAGCTGGAGCCCAACCTACAGGAGAACCAATGGATAGAAACTCCAACTGACAAGCCCCAACCTGCAGGAGCTCCAACCTGCAGGAGCTCCAACCTGCAGGAGCGCCAACCTGCAGGAGCTCCAACCTGCAGGAGCTCCAACCTGCAGGAGCGCCAACCTGCAGGAGCGCCAAACTACAGGAGCTCCAACCTGCAGGAGCTCCAAACTACAGGAGCTCCAACCTGCAGGAGCGCCAACCTGCAGGAGCGCCAAACTACAGGAGCTCCAACCTGCAGGAGCTCCAAACTACAGGAGCTCCAAACTACAGGAGCTCCAACCTGCAGGAGCTCCAAACTGCAGGAGCTCCAACCTGCAGGAGCTCCAACCTGCAGGAGCTCCAACCTGGAGGAATCTGCCTGACTTTAAAATCTCATCGACGACCTCTGTTTAGACCTGGTGCAGCCTGAGGTCCTCAGTTTCTCACTCTATATCCAAACTATGCAACAAGGTTCATTTTGTTCACCAAAATACTTCATTACATCTCTGCATCATCTCTCATTGTCTCTTAAGTTTTTGTATTTGTTCTTATTAAGTTTTGTCTAATTTATATTAACAAGTTTGAATTTGGGAAAAACCAACAGTTGTTGGTGTAATCTGAACACTGAATTAAATCTAAACAAATAAAGCTCAAACATCTAGGTAACAGCGTCAGGTATCCTGTAAAAGGAAATAAGGAGTTACCCTTCCGCTCTCTTCTATCTCCCTCCCCAGGGACAATATCGTATCCGCCAGCTCAGAGACATCAACGTCCTCCGTTACCATGCCCACAAAGATGCAGCTCTCTTCTGTCACAAACTCAGAGCCTGAGACACAACAAAACAGTTTAGTAGGATTGAACCTTGATCCTGAACTACACAGAGTTCCAGATGTGAGGAGGAACCAACCTGTGGAGAAGATGACGTCAGTGTCAAGCTCTTGCAGTTTCTTCAGCAGCTCGTTGTTCATTTTCTCCAGCTCCTGCTTCCTCCTGCTCTCATCTGTTCCTTCAGCCTGCTGTGGCTCGTACCTGGATCAACACGTATAGAAGTACAGCATGTAGAAAAGACTGAACTGATACTCCGCCTGACAAACCGTTTCTACTGAGATGAGTGGACAGAACCAACAAACAGCTCCAGGACAGACTACACTTTACTCACTGACCTGCTGGAAATCTGGGTCTTTCTAAAGAATAACGACTCGTTTAGCTCTTCTTAAAGTGGTAGTTGAAGTGGACAATCACCTTCCACCACTACTGCTCTCAGAATGTCCTGGTCACACTCACTCCAGCTGCCCAAATCAGTCATTTCTTTTTATTATAACGCCTATGAGCAATGCTTTTTAATTAAAAGGTTAATTTATGAGATGTAATGAAGAAATATTTGGTTTGAATGTTCTGTCTGATTAAAGGGGTATTTTGAGGTTAGTTATTTATCTACAGTAAGGACCATAGGCGTATCTTGGTGTCCTGTTATGAGTGATGGTAGGACGGTGCAGAGACGGACAGATGATCAGGGCTTTGTTTTCAGTAAAGACGGCGTAGATCTAGTATATTGTGCTTAAGTAGCCGAGTTGAAAGGCAAAGTTTTGGATTTACTGGTTCGTCTATATTCCATCCTTCATGGTCAGGAGATGTGATGGATAATGACAAAAAGAACAAGATTGCGAGAAAAAAAACAACTGGAAAATAACAGAATCCCCAGGTAGCATCCCTTCCATAGCATCATTCAGAGATTCCAAAGAAATCTTGATTTCACAAGGATCTGAACCCCTGCAGGGTTTCACAGCTCAGCCTTAGTGATAAGGGGAGGAGCTCTATTCTTCAGGGTATTGTATGTCTGTTGGTCACCTTCCTATAAAGGTTTTCTGGGCTTCCCCAACAAGCGTCCTTGAGCAAGACACCGAACCCATGATCTGCAGATTGGGGATGTGTAAGTGTGTGTGAATGGGTGAGTGTGACATGCAGCTGAACCCCCAACCCCTTACCGGACAGCTCCCAGACCAGGCCAGCTGAGCTCCTCCATGTATCTGAGTGATGGAGAGTGGCGGTGGGTCTCCTCCCTGAAGTCCTGCCTTAAGCTCATGGTGGAGGACATTGTCGGCACCAGCTCCACAAGCTTCTCCTCCAGGTCCTCAACATCCTTCAGCTGGGTACCCAGGGCTGATGGGAGGAGAGTCAAAACACGTTACAGTTGATGCTCTCAAACACTCTATCAAGGTTTTAATAATAAATAAGTAATATGTAAAGGGAGTGAAACACGTCTGTGTGTCAGGAAGGCAGCTTTTTATGGCACCATCTAGTGGTTGTCATTGGAAATGAACGCAAACATTTGTTTTGACAGCTAGTTTAGGAACTTCTTAAAGAATACTTGGGTCATTTTGAAGTGGTTTTCTATCAGTTATTAATCCACAGCAGGTGCGTCTAAAGTGTGGCCCCGGGGCCACTAGCAGCCCTCAGATTGATCGAATGCCATTGATTGATGATACAACTTTGCTGCCCATTTCCTTTTAATTTAATTTCCTGAAAATGACCCTCACAGACACAGCTCCCTTCATAAAACTGGACTAAATCCAGCAGCACCACTGGAAAAAGACACCGTTCTTGTTGCTGATGATGGATGAACATTTATATTCAAGACTAAAGAAACCAGAAAACAACTGACCAATCATATCCAGGAATATTGATGTTTCCTTTGTTCCGTACATTAAAATGTTACATTTGTAATCTTGAGCAGCACAAAAAAATTCACAATAGAATTTGCATTTCTACAAAATAAAAGTATCCAATTGTTGTGGCCCACAATTGCTTTAAACCAGTGATTCCCAACCTGGGGGTCGCGACCCCCACTAGGGGTCGCCAAAGCCTCTCAGGGGGTCGCCAGGACCTCTCTACTTTGAGGGGTTAAAAATGTATTTATTATATTTTTTAATTAAAGTTTACCAAATTAATTTATTCTGACCTTAATATTAAATAACATGCATTTATTTCATGTTTGTCTAACATAACGAAGTCTTTACAATTTTGTAATAATTATTGAGTTAATAAAAAATGAAAAATAACGCGATCTGTACAGGAAACCCGATCGGTACTGCGCATGTGCGAAGATTACGTATGAACACACCGGTCTAGTAGCGACGCATGTAGCTGCTGCAGAGAGCCTCCTCCCTGTTGGATAAACTAAAGTTTCCAGCGGAGACACCTGGACAGTCCTACATGATCCAGTAAACTTTCAACAGCATCGCCAGTAACGGACTGGGCACTGGGAGACCTCCTGGTCTCCTCGCCGCTGACCCGCTCCGTGATCATACCGACGATCGGGACGTTTCTAATAAATAAATAAACAATCCTTCATGGCTCCTCGGGCATCAGTCCTCCTAAAAGCTGCAAAAACGCAGCAAAGTTGAGTCACAGACCCTCTCCTCTCTGTGGGTTCGAGTGCGCTGCAGACCTGACCCCCCTTCCTCCCCCCTCGACGGCCCGCGCGCATGTGAGTGTGCGCGTCACCGAGGAAAGAAGCAGACAGGGATAATAGACCTAAAAAGAACTAACAACTTTATAAACTAAAGTTTTAAGTTGTAACAAAGGATATTGCAGTGTTAGAAGATGGTCAACTACATACAAAAATAAATTATATTAATATTGAAATCCTTGTTTTATATTATTTTAATTAACCAGGTAAATTTAATTGAGATTAAGAACTTTTGTTGAGCATTCTGAAAAGCATTGGGTTTTGCAAATGACACTAATTGTCAGAGAAAGTCCAGCTTTAGACATTTTGGGGTTTAATGGGATGATTCCAGTGTGATGTGATGAGTAGAACTGATTCTATAGGAGAGAAATCATCTGATATGAAGGCTGATTCAACCTGTCAGAGTCAGAATGGATGAACAGCTGATTTCTTATCACGTCTTAGCAAGTGAAGTAACTGGTAAACCGCCTGGATTTAAATTAGTGTTACAGGAAATAATCTGTTGAGAAAAGTCAAACACATGTTGAAGTAGCCGAAATTTGGCTCACTTTTTTTTCATGTGTCAAATTGAGATTAAGACTGATCTGTGTTTACAGGAAATCATCTGTTTAGAAAAATGCTGTTTTTAGTTTTATTTGTAATTATTTTTGTTAAAAAAATCAAAGCATATTAAAAAGTGCTTGAACTATTTTATCGTTTCTTACTGGAAGTGGGAGGTGTGTGTGTGTGTGTGTGTGTGTGGGGGGGTCGGGTCGGGGGGTCGCCCAGAAAATTGACAGGTAAAATAGGGGTCCCTTGGAAAAAAGGTTGGGAACCACTGCTTTAAACTATGTATTTCTGGCTCTCATCTTCAAATGTTTGGACACCCCTGATCTTTGGTAAAGGCCTCATCCACCAGTGACATCACTCAAAGTGGGCGTGGTCTCTAGAAACAGGAAGTAGTCCTCTGACTGGAGGACTTGCATTGTTTGTCTGATCAGGAGAGACTTTGCTGCTGATCGATAACAAATTAGTGGTTCATTTTTGTGTGTATAAATTTCACCCTAGCTAAAAAAATGTACACCAATGCATTAGAACACTATATTACAAGTTTGTAAACATCTACAGTTTAGCATGAGACTGTTTAGCCTATGGTGCTGCAGTAGCGTAGTAATGTTAAACTGTAGAGGTATACAAACAGCTAATACAGCGTTCTAAAACATCAAGGGGACTTTGAGCAGGATTTGTTTTATATACCTGAAAATGTGCTGCCAATTAGCAGCGTCTCTCCTGATCTGACTAGCCATAAGTGTTGCTCCAATCAGTGGACTACTTCCCATTTCTAGAGACTCCACCCATGTTGAATGATGTCACTGGTGGGTGTGGTCCTTAGTGTAGATAAAAAACTGATTCAAAATGACCCACATAAACCTTTATACAGGACGTTAGCCTGGAGAACCTTCTGTTGTGCTGTGAAAATGCTTTCTTAAAACGTAAATGATAGAAACTAAAGTTGAATCATTACCAAATTCAATCTGCATTTAGAGATCTAAAAACTAAACTTTCCAGGGAAGTCAAAATGAGTCACTGTCTGGAGTAGGACTAAGGAGTATGACCTGAAGGATGTAGAGGGCTGGCCGGCATTACATAGTCAACTTCAGACAGTAGTTAGGGAAGGAGGTTTCATACAGTGGGCAAACAAGTGTATAACTGCACTTTACTACACAAAGACCAATTTAAGACTTTTTCAGAATTACGAGAGGAGTTTAACCTGGATGAGGGAGACTTTTATAGATACTTACAGGTAAGGGACTACTATTTATAAAAGATTAGGTCAGCGCTGCCCTTGGGAGACAATGCTCAGCAGATATGCATTCTAACTGAAGATTACACAAATCATATAAAAAATAAATGAGAAGGACAACTCAATATAGACATATCAAAAGAGAGTTGACTCAGTGCTGAATGCACAACACACCCCTACGAGCTCCACAACCTGGAGATATTTGGTTGGAAGTGCCCTTTATGTGTTTTTAATTGGAGCTCTGTTGGAGGCAGTGTGGACACACGTGCGCTGACCACACTCATAGCTTTTAGACATGCACTTAAACAAAACCATTTTGGGATCAAATATCCAGGAAAATGACCAAATTATCTGGATATAAAATACTCAGTAATGTAAAGATATTACTTTGTCATCTTACTGAGATCTTGGTTAAGGGAAAGGATTGAGATCTCTGTCAAATTTAGTTAATTGCTTGTAAAAAAAAAAAAAAAAAAAAAAAAAAAAAAA
>SSNR01000470.1:246636-266636 GCA_006937965.1 Callopanchax toddi
TAAAAAAAAAAAAAAAAAAAAAAAAAAATCAACCAGAGGATGGTACGTATAAAACTGAACCACCAAGTCTGGACCAGTGGAAGGAGGTTGTGAAGGGAATCTATACCATGGAAAGATGACTTCAGCTGAGATTAAGGGGAGTTATCTTCCTTAAACAATGGGACAAATAGACTTCTTATCTTCAAGGGACTTAGGATGCTGAGGATAAAAACTGATGTATGATACATACAGAGTAAAATGATGCATGGACTGGTAAAGCCCCCAAGTTATTGTCTGTTGTTATAGTGAAAATGTTATAATATAAAGTATTAAAAAGAAAAATGCTTTCTCATTACATTTTGCATTGGAGAAACTTTACGTATTGATGAGTGAAGGATTTCAGTTAGTCTTCATCAACATTGTAGTGAGCTGAAAGGGGACTATGAGCAGAAGGTCAACCTGTTCTGGTCAAACCTTATCAGGTTTGATTCCTGAGAGGGACAGATTGAGACTATCTCAGCGTTTTGTTTTGGGATGCTTTCTCTCCTCAACAGACAATGTGTCTGGAAGAAGATCACTCAGTCCCTCTCCCCGTCTCAGTAAAGTACATTTCTAACAGAAATCATCTTTTCTCCACGTCTGACATGAATGAAATTGTTTATTGATCAAAGATAATTTATTTATCATGTACGGCGTTCAGTCATTTCTAGATTAGTTAGTAATCAATGATCATTGATCTTAGACTCATAGATTTGAACTTCATTCATGAAATGTCTTAGACAAGACAGACAATGAGCAGAAGTGACGGTCTAGTTCACTAGGCTAGGAATGTCTCACTTTTATTAAAGAATTTATCAAATGACTCTAGTTTGTGATTGATTCATATTTCCTCATATTATTAATGATTTATTTGAGTTTAAACCATACAAGTATTTAAAGTCCTGGACTTTCTTGAGAGATAGAGTGTGTGGGGGCGACTTGTTAAATGTTAACGTCTTTGGAAGCGTGCAGGCTCATCATTCACTGGGTGATAGAGTAAACATTATGGAAACGAGGCCTCGGTCTACGTGGGTCTTCCTCTCAAAGCAGAGGAATCTACTTCTGAACTGCTGAGAATTTGTGCTGACCAGCTGTGTGAAACCTGAGCTAATACCATACCTGGTATTATTCAGTATTCATGTCTTTGAATTCACAAGGAGACAGTTTGTGACGTGTATTTTATGTTTTTAAAAAATGAACAAGATATTTCAGCGCAGCTTTTAACTTCAGCTCTGTGTTTGATGTTCACTGAAGCTGTTAGCCGTCAGCGTGCATTCATGTTACCTGCAGCAGTGAGGAGGGGGCTGAAACGAACATAAGTGCCTTCATCTTCAAGCTCCACAACATCAACTCCGCTAGTGGGAACCAGCTGAGCCAGCTGTTCACCCAGCTGCAGTTATGAAAATAGAAAGCAGGTGTGTCAGCTGTTTTACTGAAAGCAGTGACAAGAAAAACATCAGAGGGGCAGAAAAAGGTTTAGACTGAACTTATAGAACATTATTGTTACACATTATTAGATCTCCAGGTAAAACTCTGCAAATATTCAAAAATAGTATCAGTACCAATGTGGAAGATTATCCTTTAAATATTCACAAGTGTCTGTGGGTTTTCACGGACCACACCCACCAGTGACATCACTCAAAATGGGTAGAGTCTCTAGAAACAGGAAGTAGTATTCTGACTGGAGCAATGCTCATGAGCAGTCAGATCAGGAGAGACAGTGCTGCAGATTGGTGACAAGCTAGCGGTTAATTTTCTTAAAACAACTCTTGTGAAAAAATAAACCACACTGATGTGGTAGAGTGCTACATTACCTGTTTGTAAAGCTCTACAATTTAAATTAATGCATTCATTTAGTCTATGATGTTTGTCCTGCTGCAGCAGCGCGTACAGTAGCATAGTGATTCTAATGCTAAACTACAGGGGTTTACAAACGGGTAATATAGTCAGGGCTGCGCATAAGCGGTGCACATGAGTACCAATTATAATGCAAGCGTAGCTTATCCTTTCACCACTACGCTCCTTAGCACACTGGTGTTACGTATATCAGAGGACCACTTCCCATTTCTAGAGACTCCGCCCACTGTAAGTGATGTCACTGGTGGGTATGGTCCTTACCGTAGATGAGTAGCTGATCTGGACATTTCATTGTGCTGATCAGCTGTCTCCAGTGTTCACAGACATCTTCATCACTTCACTGGAGACATGCCACATCGAACCTGCTTCAAGAACTCCACCATCCTCTCAGTCCCCAAATACTAAGATCCACATGACTAAATGACTACAGGCCTGTTTCCCTTACTTCTGAAGTAATGAAGTCCTTTGAACACCTGGTTCCACATAAAGTCCATCATCAACCCCATACAGATCCTACAAGTCAGTAGAAGATGCCATCAACATCACAAGTGGGTGCTGAACATCAGTCCCTCTCATCCAAAGCCCAGCAGAAGATGAACTTCTTGCAGAAACGGAAGAAGTTCTACCTCCATCACAGTGTGGTCCGCTGCCTCTGTTAGAGCAGGACCTGACTGCAGTGAAACCTCCATTCTGATCAGAAGGTGATCGACTGTGATCTGCCCACACCTGAGGATCTCCAGGACCAGGAAGCAGACAAACTAGCGAATCCCTCTCACCCTGGAAAGCAGCCCCCCCCCCATATCAGAGCAGCATCACTGCCACTTCCCTAAACTGGTGGGTGCGTCCAACAGGGCAGAGAAAAGCAGTGAGGTCAGCGCCATGTAGAGGTGGCTTTAATGATTCAACAGAGCCGAATGAATCATCACTTCAAAAGTAAGGCTTTTGTTCCGTTTTTTAAGCTGTTTTTTGCTTCTCAGACAAGAAGCAAAAAAAAAAGTATTTTAAAAACAAAAAAGTGCAGTCACTTTAAAAAGGTTTTAAATTTCTCTGTATTTTGACATTTTCAAGTTTAGTCATATTTATAATTAAAGATTCAAACTATTAAAAAAATTCTGTAACTCTTTTAATTTCCATTTTCACCCCTAAAACAACATTCTTACAGAAACACAACACACTCACCCATCTGTTGAAGGTATCGAGAACTTCTTTCTCTCCAGCACAAAAACCATCCACTGATCCTCCACTCGATCCTTAGAACACAGGAGAGGAAGGACATTAAATTACTTCATTATACAGATGTACACCCACACACATTGTACAGCTGTATAATAAGTATACAACGTCACCAATTGTCTAAGTAAATATGTATACTTCTAAAGGTGCTGTTGACATGAAATTCTCATTAGACGTTGTTAACGACCCATCCAATCCACTTATACAAAGAAATCTAACCATCCATGTTCATACATTAAGGCGTGTAATAAAATGGAATGGCTCAGGGATAAAAAATTAAACACATGAAGAAAGGAAGGTGCAAAAAGGAACGGAAAGTCACGACACCAGCTGGAATCCATCAGTAATTAGAAAACAATCCTGCTACTTAGTCAAATCAACACCAGCTGCTTCAGTCTCACTCAGCATGTTTCATGCACATCAGAAAACCAAACTATTGCCTTAAATCAACTGAAGTCAGGTTTTTTAATGAATGTAAACACGTTAGTCCGGCTGAAGACGAAGTGGATCTAATCGAACTGAAGCATCCGGTTGTAGCTCAATTTCGTTTACATGTAAACGGCTCAGTCGTGCTGAGTCCGGCTGGACGCTCCTCTTCTGGGATCGCGGAAGACAAATCAGTAATGGTAGAAGAAGATGGCAGCAAAAACAAACAAGCGGCTTGCCAGCGCTGGGTACACGAGGCAGAACACCGACATGAACATGAAGGCGTCTTTGGGGTCGCTGTGTCATGTCCTTGCGCCGTTCAGCGGAGGCTTACAGCTGTTCTTTGTCACAAAGTAGTCCCTAGTCTAAAATAGTACCTGTAATTCCTTCGTGTTACTTTTTATTTTCACTTACACTCAACCTGATTGTTGAGGTCACTAGGCAGAATTAGTATCATTACCGAGTGATTTTTAAGGACTTTTTCCTCACAATGCTAGTTGTTATCATTCACTTACATTGTTTTCTGCTAAGCTAAAGCTAAAGGAGTACTGCTGGATCAGGATAAAGACTGGGCTGGTTACTAATCGTTTTTGCCCACTGATCTATGGGGAATATGACAATAGACAATATCACTTTCTGGGGGAGAATCCCTTTAAAGTTTGCATTAATACTTCTCAGCTGCTGGTTCACTCGCCCAGCTGTTGACCTGCTCAGTTCAAAGATCCTGGTTGGATAAATGTTACACATTTGATTTTATTGTCCAACCTACTGTATTAAAGTGATATTAAAAATGTTGTGCAAATGTGTGACATTTTTACCCGCACTCATTTCCAGGGAAAACTTAAACAGAACAACGGGAGAGTTTTGATCATCTTCCACCTGTTGAACAAACAAAAACACAGATAAGACACTGGGAGACTTCGTGATAATCACCAGGATGTAAAGTACTAAATTACATGTAGTAAATGTTATCTGGAAAGGTGCGATGTATCCGACAGCATGTGTTAATGCTGACTACATGTCACGTGTATGGCTGTTGTGATTAAACGTCACATACAGTCTTTGTTTGACTTGTCAAACTGCTCTGTATGGCGGCGGTGCCTCGTGTTTTAGCCTCACAGCAGTGAGAGCAGCCCAAAGGATGGGTTGGAAAACAGATGGGTGGAGGAACAAGCTGCCACAAAATGACTGAGTGACACTTTTCTATCATTAACACATAATCTGAACTCACCTTCAAACGGGAACTGGTCCAAAATGCCACTGGCTGTTTACTGAACTGTGCAGCCAGGTTACTGACGTCAGCAGTACGAGGATTATGACTTAAAGCTAGGCTCAAATTGAGCTTTAGACATAATTCACAACAAGCATTTAACCTCAGTCAATTTGCTTATGGTTCGTTTTCCACTTGTAAAGCAACCGAGACAAGACATAAAACCACAATGATTGTCCTCAATATAACATCCAGGTGATCGTTAGAGGGATGTTAGGCTCACTTTGAAGCAGCGTTTTAGGACTGATTTACCTACTCACTCAAAGTGGGTGGAGTCTCTAGAAACAGGAAGTAGTCATCTGACCAGAGCAGTACTCATGGCTAGTCAGATCAGGAGAGACGCTGCTGCAGATTGGTGACCATTTACTGGATAATTTTCAGGTATTTAAAACAACTCTTGCTTTGAAAAGTCATACTGATCCATTAGTGCACTCTATTCCCTGTTTGTAAGCTTCTACATTTTAGATGAGACCACTTGTGTAGTCTGTTTCAACCAAACAACATCAGAGTTACGGTGCTACTGTCTGTGCCACTGCAGCAGCATCAACTAAACTAACGTGTATAGATTGGTAAAGGTGAAGCACACGTTTGGATCTGGTTTGTTGTTGGAGGTGCAGCTGGCTCCAGTACTGGGGTTATCAGAGGTCAAGTCAAATGAAAGATAAGCCATGTTTCCATGGGAGGTACGGTACGGTTCGGTGGAGGGTCCTCGTAGTCCGGTACGGATCCGCTATTTCGGTTGAGCCTTTCCATGAGCTGTCGGACCCTCACTCGGCAGGCGGGGTTAAAGGTAAATGGATCACGTCATGCCAGCTCTGTCCTTATATGGGGATTTTAATTTCTCCAGCTTGGCCCGACATTGTTCTGCTGTCTGCTCAAATCCTTCTGCTGCATTTTGTGAAACTTCTTTATGAATGAATGAATGAATCTTTATTGTCATTGTTAAAAACGCACAACGAAATTGAAGTGCTAAACTTGTCAGTGCATAAAAACAAAATAATAAATAAGTTAGATTAAAAACTAAGTTAAAAGACTAAAGACTTAAAAACTGAATAAAAGACTAGAAGAACTAATCTAAAATTCATAACAACACCACCACTCCCAACCACACATATTTAGTGCCGGTTGTTGAGGCCTCTGATGGCTGTTGGATAAAAACTGTTTCTGAGTCTGTTTGTTCTAGCTTTTATAGCCCTGTGCCGTCTGCCTGACGGCAGCAGCTCAAACAGAGAATAGCCAGGGTGGGACGTGTCCTTAAGGATATTTTGGGCTCGTTTGAGGCAGCGGGAACGGTGTAGATCCTCAAGAGAGGGTAGAGTGCGCCCAATGATTCCCTCAGCCGTTTTGACGACCCTCTGGAGCGCCATGTTGTCTGCCACAGTGCAGCTGGAAAACCACTCACAGAGACAGTAGGTAAGGATGCTCTCTATGGTGGAGTGGTAAAAGGACACCAACAGTCTCTGGGTGATGTTATTTTTCCTGAGGAGCCTCAGGAAGTACATCCTCTGCTGTGCCTTTTTTTTTTATACCAGCGCTGTGGTGTTTCTTCTCCACTTCAGGTCTTCCCTAATGTGGACCCCCAGGAAGCGGAAATCGGTCACCTGCTCCACACATTCTCCACCAATCATTATGGGCTATATGACCGTTTTGTTTTTCCTAAAGTCCACGATCAGTTCTTTTGTTTTTGAAGTGTTCAGGGGCAGGTTGTTGTCCCTGCACCACACTGTCAGTTGTTTCACTTCCTCCCTGTATGCGGACTCGTCTCCTTCAGAAATGCACCCCACTACTGTGGTGTCATCAGCAAATTTAATGCACCTATAAACTCTTTCATTTTTTTACCGATCCATGTAGCTCGTCCTGAACGCAGCTGATCGCTGAATGTTTGGAGCTCTGAAAGTGATCAAACCTGGTGTAACTTGCTGGCATGTTATCACTTCCGTGGTCGGATCTCTGCCGACAGACCCGAGGCGCGGAACCGGGTTCAGCCCCGGTGAATCCGCAGTTGGATTTACTCGCGGTCCGACCCGGCTGGTCGAGCCACAGACCGCAGGTCTCCGCCTCCTCGGGTCTGGGTCCGTGAATCCCTCGCAGTCCGACCCAGCTGGTTGAGTCACAGACCGCGGGTCTCCGCCTCCTCGGGTCTGGGTCCGTGAATCCCTCGCGGTCCGACCCGGCTGGTTGAGTCACAGACCGCGGGTCTCCGCCTCCTCGGGTCTGGGTCCGTGAATCCCTCGCGGTCCGACCCGGCTGGTTGAGTCACAGACCGCGGGTCTCCGCCTCCTCGGGTCTGGGTCCGTGAATCCCTCGCGGTCCGACCCGGCTGGTTGAGTCACAGACCGCGGGTCTCCGCCTCCTCGGGTCTGGGTCCGTGAATCCCTCGCGGTCCGACCCGGCTGGTTGAGTCACAGACCGCGGGTCTCCGCCTCCTCGGGTCTGGGTCCGTGAATCCCTCGCGGTCCGACCCGGCTGGTTGAGTCACAGACCGCGGGTCTCCGCCTCCTCGGGTCTGGGTCCGTGAATCCCTCGCGGTCCGACCCGGCCGGTCAAGCTGCGACACAGAGTTCAGCCGCGGTGATTCACTCGCGGCTCGACCTGCTGGGTCGGACTGCAAGGGACTCACGGACCCAGACCCGAGGAGGCGGAGACCCGCGGTCCACGGCGATGAATGAATCCCTCGCGGTCAGCGGCTAGACCGGGCAGGGTCCAGCTGCTGACCGCAAGGGATTCATTCACTGATCCAGACCTTAGGAGCCGGGTCCAGCGTTGCAGAACAGATTGTTTTTACTTCTCACTTTAGTAATAATAAAATAATGCACTCCAGGGTTTGTTTTGCTTGTCACAAGCAGTGATCAGTGGGCTGTGTTGTTTAGCACCACAGCTCCACCCTAACCGTACCCACTCTATGGACCCCCAGCTCAAGAGGACCATTCATGGACTGGTACGGATCGGTTGTATGGACCGGTTTTACAATGGAAACAGACAAAGTAGCGATCCGACCTGAACCAAACCATACTGACCCCTGCCATGGAAACATGACTATAAAGTCCCTCCAGCTCTGTCCATCCATTCACTGAATCTAATAATGTTACAAGGAACTGCTAAAATCAGAGAGTGAAGATCTTCTCATCTCATCTGACTGGCCTGGCTGCTTTTGTCAGCGTGGATTTATGAGTTTACCTGTTTTACTGAACGCACCATAAAACAGCTACCCTACACTGTAGGGAGTAAAAATTAGCGAGTTGTTTTTAAAGATGAAAAAATGAGCCACCAATCTGTCACTGATCTGTAGAAATGTCTCTCCTGATCTGAGAAGCCATGAGTGTTGCTCCAGCCAGAGGACCATTTCCTGTTTCTAGAGACTCCGCCCACTTTGAGTGATGTCACCTAGAGGTGTGGATCTTATTATTGATACATAACTAATAGAACTGTACTTCAACATGACCCAAAATCCCTTTCAGACCAGAATCCGGTCTGGGTGAGTTGAAATGACGGCTAATGAGTCCAAGCTGTGAACATGAGGGTCATGAATAATTTATAAGCATGTGCAGCGTTGCCCATTTAGAAAACCAGAAGGAAAATTCATCCTAACACACAAACCCCCCCAAAATAAACACTAATGAAGCTCAAAGCTGGGGTTTAAATATGAATCACATGTTAAAGTCGGATCATTTCTCAAGCATCCAGAAACCTCCTCAGAAATCACTTTAAATGACAGAAATCCATCAGGAAGTTTAAGAACTAATCCTATAAAAAACGGACTCCTTCATCAGATAATGTTAAGAGGAGGAACAAGCTGCTTCAACAGTTTGTTCACTACTGCATCCTCCACCTATGTTTCTGCACGTTACTTAATGTGGTCTGAAGGTCTTTCCAACAGACCAGAAGGTTTAAACCAGAGAAGTCCAATAGTTAAGAAACTCCAAAGATCTGATGCCATAAAGGTTTAGAGAACAAAAAACAAACTCCTTTAATATGTTTATTCTAGCATTCTATCCTTACATGATAGAATGTCCCAAATCCTATCTAAATATAAACTCTAACCACAGCATACACACCGTCAACTAAACAAACGGTAAACTAGAGGTTTACAAACAGGTGATATAGAGTTCTAATGCATCGGTCAGAGGGGAAGCCTCAGGGTTTGCATGCAGAGTGATGACATGTTGTAATCTGTGGAGCCTGAGCTCTCATGTGACATAATGTCTGTTTGGTTTGCATCAAGTTGTGAGATCACTACAGTCAGTTAATTTGGGTGTCTTAAACATCTTCCTGCTGCTGTCATGTTGCTTGTTGTTGGAATTGTGTTTTGTTGTTATGTGATGTGCAACTTTGGCCAATTCAGATCGCTAGAAACAATTTTGGTGCATCTGGTTTCAAGCATTTAAATTAGTGGTGGGACTCGATTAAATAAGAATTTATCAAATTAATTGCAGACTTTGTAATTAATTAATTGCACTTAATCTAAAAAGAAAACTTGCCCAAAAAAGCAATTTTTTAAAATTTAAAATAATTTTAGTGGGGGACAGAATCAAATAATAGACCTGAACTTTATTATAAACTCAAGTTCCTTTAATTAAAAAAAAAAAAAAAAGCATTTAAATTGCATGTCAGTTCAAAACAGTAGAAAAACAATAAAATATCCCTGAATAAAACTGGTCAGACTCTAAAGTACAGTACTTTATTATTTTATTTATTCATTTTAAATTGGACATTTTCAGAGGGATATCGTTTTAAAATAATAATAATAAAAAGATTTTCACGGTATGAGTGGATCTTTTTTGCAGTGCTGTGTTCAAACCGACCCACGGTCTTGCGAATTTTCTGCCTCGTTTTCAATGAGGGATCCGGGTCGGGTCTCTATCCGAACCGGACCATACAGCAAGGAAGAGGCAGGAATAAATCTAAAGGTTAGAGACCGTCTAATTTACCGCCGATTACTTTTGGTTTTTCGCTGTGGAAAGAGCGGAGGGCTGATTTTACAGAGACCGTCTGGATCCACTGCAGCCTCTGGCAGAAACACTGATCTGTGCGTCGGTAGCATGAAATCGTGCTAACAAGCGTTCCGCCTTGCTTCAAATGCAAACTGCAATTAATTGAGTACATTTAACGCGTTTTTTCCTAATTAATTAATCAAAATTAAGGCGATAAAAGTCCCAACCCACTTTTAATACCATTGAAATAATATATTAAAATTCAAGAGTTTTCAAGGATTTTAAACACCCGTATGAACCCTGAAAATTGCTATTCCCAGATACATGGTCAGACCTAAAAAGCACGTAGAAGTGTAACAAATGTTTTTAAGGCCGTTGGAAGTGTGGATGGAGTGCTGAAAGCCCTGGTCAAAGAGTCACGGTTCAACACTGGCATCGCTGTGACTTTTATGAGCAAAATTTGTTTTAAATACCCCAAATGAGCTGCTAATATGTCACCGATCTGCAGCATCTCTCCTGATCAGATGAGTCATGAGTATTGCTCCAATCATAAGGACTACTTCCTGTTTCTAGAGACTCCACCCACTTTGATTGTCACAGGCATGTATTGTGTTTAATGTTGATAACTGAACGCCACTTCAAAATGACCCAAATTTCTCTTTAAAGGATGCGACAGCACATGACAATTATTCATGCCCCTTGTTTTTCTTCCAAACATCATGATGAGTGTGGAGGAGCATTCCTGAAGCTACTGAGTGAGCCACATCCCATCCCATCAGGAGGAGGTCAAATGTCCATCACTCAAAGGAGACCTGGCTCCACTGAGCTGATGTAGGTGATAGAAAATGATCTGGACTGACAGAATGAAAACACAGGACGGTGAGGTGAGGGGTTAAGGAGACAGGCTGAGGCTTGGTCCCACCTACAATAGAGAGCATAAGAGAGCCCAGAATGTCCCGTAGGGAAGCCCCGGAGATGGGCTGGGTCTGCGACACCACACCCTGAAACCAAGGTAACCCACACTGACTATGACTAAGTCACACACACACACACACAAAGAAACTAGCACACACCAGAGGACACAAACACAGCAAGCCTGAAGTGTTTACCGAGCTACAGAGAATTCATACCAACACTCCGATTGTTCACTGCATCTCAACCACAGTGGGTTTAGTCTGAGTCAGTAGAGGGTCTGGGTTTTATTGATGCCAGTGAACAGGCTTTAGGTCAGTGGCCCAGATACCCCTTTAGAGTCAGCAAATATCACACTTTACCATTTTCAAAGCCTCAACGAGAGACATCTCTCTCTCAGGAACATCCTACAAACACAAACCCATTATAAGATATAGGAGTTTTTATTCAGAAGTTTACAAAGACCTTCAGATTACTTTATATCACAGCCAGCATGCTTCTCTATCAAAACTCACACCTAAAGGGCTGATTTAGGTCAGCTGAACCCAGCCTGACGCTAGATAATGACACAACACCCAGCAGGTCATTTTCTGATTGGCAGAATGTTGTTTGTATCCTTCATTACTCTAAAGACCAGAAGGCTGAACTACAAAGACGGATCTCATGCTTCACTGACTATTTAGACATGAAAGTCAGAGTTTCCTGTATCACAAAGGAGGATCTTTTAGCATGGCTAGATCACCATGGTAACAGAGAATAGACTCTAGATCACCATGGTAACAGAGAATAGACTCTAGATCACCATAGTAACAGAGACTGGACTCTAGATCACATGGTGATTTATTCTTAATCTCCAGGTAGACTGGAGAGACTGAATCTTCGCTGATCTGTCGTCATCGTTCTGTCAGATCCTGGAACATTTTAAATAAACTTCTATAGGATAAGATTTTTGCCAAAAAGATCAACCAAAAAATAGTCACACACAAAATAAACACAAATAAAGCAACAAAAATTTACATTCCAGAAGCAAAGGTATAAAATTCAAAAGCAAAAAAACCCAAACACTCAATCACTCTAAAAAAACAAACTAATTCATAAGTAAATATTTATATTACTAAACAAAGTACTGATTTTTACTTCTTAATTTATTAACATATTTCATTTCTTTGAAAAACCTTTTGGTTCTCACTTAACTCTGCATTACTAGACCATTTAGATTTTTATTCTGAAGGGCATGTTTTATTCTGAAGGGCATGTTTTGGTGAAACTTTGGTGAAAGTTGTGAAACTCTGAGACTTGAGCTGAAAGCCTGAATTAACAAACGAACATGTGAATCACAGCAGTTGAACCTGGAGTCTCCAGGTGGAGTTCAGGGTTAGTTAAGTCAGAGTTGGATAAAAAAAGTATAGATCTATTGAACTGGCTTCACAGTAAAACCCTCAGAGCAGAGCCTAACCCTAACGGTATGAATAACAGCAGATGGTACCTACCAATGTTTTGATGGAGGTCATGGACTTTAGCTTCAGCAGGAGCTTCTGACTCTACAGGAGACAATAAAGATCAGATATAAATGTGTGTTCTCAAAACTGATTAATCAATATCATTTATCTCTTATAAAAACAACTGGTATGTGATTAGGAGATGAATATTATATTACCTCCTGTGTGTAGAAACTGATGTCATCCACCTTAAATTTAACTTTTTATTTATTTCATAACTTATTTTATTCAGAAAAATGTATATAAATAAATAATGAAAGGAAAAAAACTTTATTTGTCCCTCGTCAGAGTTATTCACACTGTAGCACCAGAACAGTAGAAAAATGCTTCAGGGCTCAGGGGAGAGCGGTCACCAGCCAATCAGGAGGCTGGGGGATGGACCCCAGGCAGCACCTCTCTATTAATAAATCTATTTACCGTGAACTTTAATATCTACACCAGTAAAACGAGAGAACATTACAGATTTTCTCTCAGCAAAACGTGAACAGATATGGAGATATTTAATATTATTCAAGGTTTGAACTAGAGTGAAACTGGGTTAAACAAACTGATTAAAGGGCTATTTCAGCCTGTTTTCCTCTTCGTCCGTCCATCTTTTTGGCTATTTTAGTGCGTATGTCACTTTTTTTTTTAAACAATCTCCTAATACTTTGTAAAATTACATACAGTATTTTTAATAGATTACAAGAACACTGCTATAAAAAAAAACCCAACCAAACATTAGTATGGATAATAAATTATCAGGATTTTTACCCTTTAAATATCAGTGTGATTATTTAATATCCTTGTTATTTAATAATACAACTCGCCATAAAAACTGTAGTATTTTTAACAAAACACATTTTGGGCGGCTTGGAGAATTCTTACAAATCAGCTGAGAAAAACCCAAAACATTAACTGTGTGTTTTTGTGCAGCTGTCTGTTAAGGATCAAACTGGTATATCAAGGGTTAAAATCCTGATAATTTATTATGTGATTGTTTTAATCAGGACTGATGATTTAACCCAAAAAGCAGACAAAATATTTATATTTAAAGTATTTATGTCAGGTTTTTGGAAGCAGACATTTTAGCCACTCAGAAGCCTGACAGCTCAACAGCACTAAAATGAGAAGTACGTAAACGTCCTGTTCAAAGTGTTTAGGAGTTCTTGTATCTCTCTGTTCTTGTTTGTGGTGGAGCCATGCTCACCAGAGTGGTGGCGTGTCTGATCTTCTGAACTATTCCGTTGTGACCGAGGTACTGCAGGGAGAGCCACAGGGGCAGCGCTCGCAGCTTCTCCACAGGCTGGCTGGAGGTCAGGCCTGCTGCCAGAGACTGAGACGCAGAACCAAAGCAGTTAGACCAGGACAACACTAGGGGGCACTAAACTAGAAAACAAGCCTACCAGTGCTGGGTCTTCATGTCTGTACAGAGTGACAGCCGTTACAGCGGGCAGTCCCAGCCACTGACCTGGGGTCAGGGTCATGCTGTCGCTCCTGGTAGCTGCCTGTGGGAAAACAAAGGGAAGAGTGAGCAGCTGTGGGAGTGGAGTTTTCAGGACTCGCCGAGACCTGAACCTGTTGATGGGTCTCTCCTCCAGATACACACAACTTCACTATGGTTTAAAAGAGTCATTCTGAAGTGTCATTCTATCAGTTATTCATCTACACTGAGGACCACAGCCACTGGTGACATCACTCAAAGAAGGTGGAGTCTCTGACTGGAGCAATACTCATGGCTGGTCAGATCAGGAGAGGAGCTGCTGCCGAACGGTGACAATTAACAGCTAATTTTCTGGTATTAAAACGACTCTTCTTTAAAAAATGTAAAACCAGTATGTCAGAATGCTATTTGACCTAAGCCTTTATCATTTAGCATGAGGCTGTTTAAGGTAGGGGAGTCCCAATCGATCAAGATGAGGGCCAAAAGCTCCAAGTTGAAGTTGAACTCCTCCAAGGCCACAAGAATTAGATTTTTTATTTAAAAAATACAAACATGATTTTACTGTTTAATTTATTTGTACTATATAAAAATACATTATAAATAGGAGTGTAACGAGATAGCGATATTAAAACATCACGATATGTCTCATTGAGATAACTTCTATCCCTCATTAGTTATGAGGGTTTGGAGTCGAGGGCTCTAGCTGTCTGCCACAGTATGGAACCACCTACCTGAATTGTAGAGGTTTACAAATAGATAATAAAGCATTCTTCTAACACACCAATGGGACTTTCTTGAGCAAGTTTTGATTTAAATACCTGAAAATTAGCTGCTAATTTGTCACCAATCTCCAGCAGTGTCTCTCCTGAACTGACTAGCCATGAGTATTGCTCCAGTCAGAAGGCTACATCCTGTTTCTAGAGACCCTGCCTGCTTTGAGTGATGTCACCAGTGGGCGTGGTCAATACTATAGATAACTGATAGAAGGCCTCATCATATCGACCCAGAAATCACTTTAACCTTCAGACATCGAGTTTAACTGACAGACTGAAGAATCATTCACTCACTTTGTTATTTGAGACTTTCTGAACTCCACACATTTATATACAGATTTATTGACCTCATTGATGTTTTATTAGTTTACAATAGAGTTAGATATAATCCTTTAAACATGACATTACCGTAATAGTGGAGGTGACCTGACCCAGAGCCAGGGTGGCCAGGTTCACCCTGAAGAAAAAACATCAAAATAAACAACCTTCATACTGCAGGAGCAGTGATAAAACTAAACAAACTAAACATTTTGTCTTGCCAAGCTGCAGATTATTGGTGATAAAAACCGGAATCGACTACTAGATAAGATTCTGTGAATAATTCAACATGTACAAACAGATTTAGCTCACAGGGTGGACACAAATGAACAAAGGTTTCAAGTCTCTGAAATTATTTATAAAGTTAAAATGTATTGACCCTTTTCATACCTAACAGACGCTGTACTCACCCCTCCACATGCAGCCACAGGTTGTGCTGATCACACAGGTCCTTCAGGCGGCTCAGCTTGTCAGTGTGGCCCGCTCCTGGGGTTCCTGATCGACACAAACAATATCACAGCTTTGATCAATTTAAACCACTGAAAGAAAGAAAAACGACCACATGAGACCGTCCATTACCTGCGTTGGCAATCAGCAGCAGCGGGAGCTTCCCAGCTTCTACGTCCTCTTTAACCAGTTTGTCCAACAGGGCCACGTCCTGACGGTAACAAACTATTGGAATTTCATTTCTTCTTTAGCCCTGATATTTGTGTGTATTATTTATTTAATACCTACCATTTGGTGCTGAGATCCAAAGATAGTGTTGCATGGAACTGTGCACAAACTAGAGAGAGGCAATCCAAGCTAGAAATACAAACACTAAGGTGAGAAAATGTTTGTTTTGTTTGCAGGAGTGTAGCACTAAATCCTGGGTCCTATGTACTCTGCTCAAAACCATTAAAGGAACGCATGGAAAACACATCAGATCAAACTGTAAAGAAATCCTGCTGAATATCGTCCTGATGGGTAATGTGTAACTAAAGGGTGACATCAATATTAAAAATCAGGTCATCAACCTTTCACAGAAACATTTTAACCCGATAAACTGAAGCATCAGGTTAGTCCAGGTAGCTGAAATGTCACAGCAGCAACTCTAAATGGTTCTCAGTATAGCTGTATGTATAGCTCTAATGTATGGCTCCACCTACTGGTAGCAGCATGACAACATCAGGGCTCCTGGTGAGATGATGGATGGTGTTCTGGGTCATCTCCTCTCAGGTTCTCATCAGGGTCCTCATTTATAAAACTCTGCGTATAATTCTTACTAAAAGTATACTTAACCTCAGAAAAAGAAGAAAAAAAAAACGCAAAATAATGTTTGGACCTATAAAACTGCGTATGCTCAGCTGCACACAATTCTCCTTTATAAATCACACCCTTCCTTAGAAATGTGCTCAGCTGTCTTTGGATCTGATCCCGCCTCCTTCACACCCACATTCTGCCGTAAATGGTCAAAGCAGAATTGCAAAGTACCTCATGAACATTCTGCTGATACACAAGCTGCTGATTTCTGACATTTCACAGTTAATCAGGGCAACAGAGAGGTCTAGAAAACATAATTTTAAAGAGACTGAACTCGAGATGCTTGTGATGAGGTGGACGAACAGAAAAAGGTTTGGCACATGGCGCACCTGGAGGTGGTGAGTGCTGACTGACGCTGTTCAGGAAACGCAAAGAGACACAATCAGTGTGGTGAAAGAAGTCCGGGATGAACTTCACCAAATCTGTGGCGTGTTGGTTGACATTTCAAGCTCATTAAAATCAGTTAATAATAATAAAACTGATAAATTAATCATGCCTGCTGTGTTGTCCTATAAATACAGTATAGATCTACTTGTCGGGGAGGGGGCGGTACGTCAGGGTCCTCATGGTGAGGTGGAGAAAAGCCAGAATGTTTCTTCTCAGTGAGATGTTGTTCAGGACACCACAGGCCATGATTATTCTGCACACCCTACCTCCTCTGCACTCAGCGCCTCAGGATGTAGCCACTGTCACCTGGGAGTTCTACCAATAAGTGTAATTGCTATATAATTTGAAAATGTGTGTATGAACATATGATATAACTCTTAAATGCAGTTGTCATTTAGAGATGGGGTGACTATTGGTTGTGTGTGTGTGTGTGTGTGTGTGTGTGTGTGTGTGTGTGTGTGTGTGTGTGTGTGTGGTTTGATTAAAGTTACCACACTTTTTTTTTCTTTCTATAATTCACAAAGTTTGCGTAGAAAGTGACTTATGCAACTTTTAGACCCCATTTTGTGCATAAGCAGAGTTTTTGAGGCTCCTGGATAATAATAGGGTGAATGATGACTCAGCATTCACACCATGAACCAGAAACAGTCTAAAGATGACCACAATGAAACAGTAAAATACATCAAACTAGAAAAGCATTACTGATAATATGACTAATTCACTTCCCTGTTTTCTGAACGCTGACCCGGCATTATGACCCACCAAGTTCTGCAGCTTTACTGACGTTCTGGGTATTTAACTGTTTTTAGTACATTTGCCTGCCTCTTATCTGCCTTCAGCCATACTCTGATGAAGACACCATTGGTGTTAAAACGTGAGTTCTGTTTAAAACTGGGAATCATTGTGCTCCTGTTTTCTTGACATCTGAAGCCGTCTGTCCTTTCACTGTGAGGCACCTGATCCAGCCGATCTTTGAAGGGATATTTGGGTCATTCTGAAGTGGCGTCCTATCACTTAGAGTGTTCTGTTGTGACTGTTGAGCTGATTGTTAGCTTCTTTCCCGCTTTGAACTGAAATGGCTCTGCATAGTTTTGAGCAAATAAATGTTATTTTCTTTTAACCCTTTGATGCACCTTTAATACACTGGCACTGAAGTGCCTTTATACATTTATGTGCTCAAAAAAAAAAATCATGCTTTAGCAGTTTTATAAATTATAAAAATATATATCCTTTAAACCAGCTTAAGTCCTAATTATACATATTAAATGATTTTTTGTCCTGATATAATTCCAATTTGTGGTAGAAAAAACACAAATTGATGTTTCATGAGGTCCTGAAGGCCTGATCAGACCAGAACCTCTTAAACCTTAGCCTGACCCAAGAGAAGGTTCCAGGTCTGTGAAGACATCCTGTCTTGTTCCAGGTCCTCGACCTGTTGTCCTAACGCAGTGTTTCTCAATAATTTTCTGTCAGGCTCCCTTAGGGAGCATAATTGTTACTCATGACTCCAGTCCTGGACTCACTGTGATGGCTGCCTGCTCATATTGAGATTCATTTAAACATCTTTTGTTTTTTAATCTCTTAACTGTTCAGATTCATTTCATTCTAACGCTGAAACCCTACACACCATCGTGTTCACTCAGGTCTGCAGATCAGATGCTTTTTAAAATTCTAAAGGTGTGCTGTGTGAAAGCAAATATCTGATCTGATCTTCTGATTCAGTGTCAGATGTCTTCTGTTCTCCTCACCTGGCTGCACAGGTGCTGTCCCAAACCAGGCCTGCAGGAGGCGCTCTGGTAGATGACTGGCTGTTTGGAGCTCAACACAGCGTAGCCCTCAGTGGCATACTCTTCATACCGGGCATTGATGACCAGCCGGCACACCTTGACAAGGCCATCCCGGTCATCCTCATGGAAGCAGGCAGAGCCGTTCTCATACCTGCAGGTCAGATTTATGATCATTAATATTCATGTCATTCTCAGAACCTTTGACCATTCTCTGATACAGTAAACTATTGTGCTCTTGTTGCATTGAATCCCTTGATCTTCATGCAATCAGAACGTAATGTCAGGTTTGTACCTGAAAATCCTGCAGAGCCACAACGTGGTGTCAGACTGAATCCAGGTGGTCAGCTTCCGGAGTCGCTCTCTGTCCAGGACGGAGATGTAGGCTGCCAGGCTGTGACCCAGTAAGGCCATGTGACCCTGTTCTCCCACGTTCTGCATCCGACTGGAAACACCAAACAACCCACCTCCTCCTTAATTAAGGCCTTATGGATGTTCGAACAAGCAGCTGAATTGAATCATACTGAATCTGTTACCCATAGCTGTAAAATCCTGAAACATTCCGACATATAGTTTGTTAAAAGAGCGGATAAACTGTAGAACAAAAAGGTCATAATAACATACAAAAATAGAATAAACGATAAAGAGAAACGGGAACACAATAGCTTGAATGTTGACTCAGCATCCAAATAAATGAACTCACAGAGGAATCATCTACTTACTGCTGGACGGGAATCTCCTCCTCCTCTTCCTCCTCTTCATGAATGAGGTTGTGAACCAGATGGAGTATTGTGGTTACATCCTGACCGCTGCACAGGTAACAGAGGAATCAGTGACTGATCTCAGCTCTACAGTCAACTGGCTCATTTTTAAAACCTCTAGCAGCTCTGATTGGATCAACTTATGAACAGAGGTGTCTTACTCTCCCTGCAGGGGTCCAGGGATGCTCATTCTGTTAAATCGCTGCCTCTCTGTTCCTGCATCCAGCTCCCTAAACATAACCACACACACACATCTCGGCTCTATTACAAAAACAAAACATTTAGTCAGCCATTACTCCCACAGTCGGAAAGGTTCATGACCCTCTAACCTCTGTCCTTCTTCCAGGATCTTCATGGCTTCACTCAGATTCTTTCCCACCTGAGCCAGCGTGGCATCCACCATCATCAAGGATGCGCCTCTGTTTTCTGAAGAAGAGTTGTGAAGACTGGAGTCAAACAGTGAATACACACTAGACACACTGATACCACAATCACAGCAAACAATGAGATATTACTCAGCTTTTACATCAGCTGACCCTAGCAGCAAAAAGAACGAGTAACAAGATTCCTAGATTGATGAGCAGCAACAGCTGCTTCAGGGCTCTTACATATTTGCCAAAATCTAATTCAGACACTTCTCAAGCACTCTGAGAAGCTTTTCATTTTCCCAGCACCTTTTATGATCTACACATAAATGAACAGCACACACTTAAAAAAAAAAAAAAAAAAGACTACAAATATGGCAAAATATACAGCACAAAATTAAATGCATTTTATGTTTTCACACGCATTTTATTTGTGTTGTTTCCATTCACTAAATACTGCATTAGGGTTAACAGAATTGTCCAAAACAATTACTGGAAAAAAGTCCTGGAAATTCACCAGGACATCATCTGGTTTTCTGCTGACATTTTCTCACAGTGTAAATATAAGTTCAAAGTAAATATTACACTTCATCGTCTCAGAAATGCTCCCGCGCTACCAACAATTTCAGTTTCAAACATTTTAATTCAAATCCAACACCTTATAGAGAACAGTAAAATGCAAACATATTTAAGCAGCTGTGAGAACCCCCTGAGGTCGTTAACACACACCTGTATGCTCCA
>SSNR01000470.1:274136-307135 GCA_006937965.1 Callopanchax toddi
TGATGTTTTTCTGGATGTGTCCAGTTTTCAGGATTTAACAGATTTTTATTGCTGCTGTGTTTTTTTTTTTTAGTTAAA
This sequence comes from Callopanchax toddi, assembly GCA_006937965.1. Lineage (NCBI taxonomy): Eukaryota > Metazoa > Chordata > Actinopteri > Cyprinodontiformes > Nothobranchiidae > Callopanchax > Callopanchax toddi. The sequence continues at coordinate 274,215 of SSNR01000470.1, forward strand.
TGAAGTGACTTTAACTGTTGCTGTAATTTTAAATATTTATTTGACTTGTCTTTTGATTGACATAAATTGTGCATAACTGCAGAATATTATCCTGCATCGTTTTGTAAAAAATAAATGTTTTTTCTGATCATTTAAATGTTTAATGTCTTCCCTTTAATACAGTCTTTTGTAAGTATTTATTAAAACATCTAAATGGTATTTATATTAACAAATGACATTAAGGTGTGATAATTCATATGTCTGTATGTTTAGCTTCAGATTGTTATTTCAATCAACTAATGATCTTTACAGTAGTAAAGTCTAAATAACATCTCGCTCTTTACTTAATGAGCTGTTTAGTTGAAACATTTGAAGACTTGAACTTTTCCTGACATCCATCCAGCTGCAAACAACAGACTAAACAATGTTAGCTGTTGTTCCAGAACTTTGCTTACAGATGGGGGTTCTTCTTGAAGAGCTTTTTTTTCCCTACTGGAATGGTTAAGATATCAAAAATGTGTTATGTAGATGTTGCAGGGTATAATCCTGATGCATTTAGTTTATTAATGTTAGTTTCATATATTCTGATGATCTACATTTGCGTGTTTCTCTAATTTTGTCTTAAATAAACAAAAGACTGAGGTCATTTTAGTCATCTTTGTTTACAATGAGTGAATTCACCGTTAGTACCTGAAGTGTCCACTAGGGGGACTTTGAAGAGCTGTCCAGATGTTCCAGCTCCTCACGTTGGTAATGATTTCATTAACGGTTCATATTTACTCACAACCATTATTTCACTTCCTCATCTCATAAAAGTCCATGTTATTGAGCCCAAACCGTTTTAGTTTAGATTAAAATCCTCTGACTCATTGAAAGAACGGAGGTTGTTTTGGACAGATCTAAAGTTTTGACAGCAGCTTTTTAATGGACATTTCTGTCCCTAAAGACACGAGGGGAGACAATTTGGATTTCTAAATGTATCCAGAGAGCTTTGATACTAAAATGGTGCCAAATGGACAAACAGAGTCACAGTGATGGACAGGAAGAGGACGATGGACACACACAGATGGACACAAATGTCCAGAACGGCGCATAATGAAGCTGTTCTGACGTGTCTGCGCATGTGCAAATTAAAGTGGCTAATTGTTTAGCACCAGTCAGTGCTGAAGGCCTGGTTTGTTCCTGAGCAGATTTTGGTCAAACCTGACGTCACAGACGTCATTTAAACGGCTTCAAACTTTATGCGTGAAAGAAGTGACGCAGGTGTAGAACCCCCGGTTCCATGGTAACAGTTTGGAGCCACGCCCTAATTTCTTCGCCGTGGACACCGAGCAGATTCCTAGCTTGGAGCAACGCTTGTTTTGTGGATTAACTAAACGAATTGCTTTTTGTCCCAGTTTGTTTTGTGGATTAACTAAACTAATTACTTTCTGTCCCAGTTTGTTTTGGTCTTTTTGATTACAGGATCAACAGGAGAGCCGCTGACGGACTTTATTCACCTCCCAAATCTGAAATGTAAGTTTAGAACATTTAGAAAACCTCAACCCTGTCTCTGCTCTCTAGTTTTGGTATCTCAGTGATTTGATTATTATTATATTGACATTTTGCGGCAGCACTTTGGAGCAGCTGTGTTGTTTGTAAAATACTTCACAAAAAATCAGATATTCTCTGTTTTGAGACTTGAACAGACCTCAGGCTTGACTGGTTTCATGATTTGTTATGAATTGTTTTTATCATTTATTTTATTTTAGTTATTAAATATTTATTAAGACAGCAGAGTGAAAAAAATAAGCGATTTTAATCAGAGTTGAAGAGAGTTGTGGTTCAAACTGTGTGTCGATGTAGTGGTTAGTCTGTGTGATGTCATGAACCGGATTCTCTGCTTTAACAACTTCATTCAGACTCATTGGAAACTTTTCCAACCAGTTGGGATTGGAGTAATGTCCGCTGGTTTAGTTTGGGCCTATAGTATATGGAGTATATGGAGGCCATTTTGTTTTTGGGCTATAGGCCCAAAAACAAAATGGCCTCCATGAGAGTATACTGTCATGGAGGCCATTTTGTTTTTAACATTATGTAAAACAGGATCCCATGTTACCATGGTTACCACTATTTTAAAACAAACAAATCTTCAACCCTCAATAAAAGTTTAGTCACACAAGTAACTTAAAAATTTGTTTAAAATCCTCATTTCTACTGAGGACTTTTCTCCAACTTTTACTGGAAACTTTCACAAAACTAAAAGTTGAATCATTTTCTGATTAAAGAAAATAAAAATAAGAAAAAGCTGCTGAATCAAACCTCCCTGAGTCCACAGGGTAGAGTGAAATCAGAACCAGGTTTCATCTGAATTCCAGACTTGTTCTAAATCAGTGTAAATGTAGGATGAGGTTTGTAGGTCAAATCCTTCTTGGTACCTTAACATGTAAAAGCAGCATTTATAAACTGATTAGAGATCAGTTAAACATGAACAGATGATGTGATATTTACTGTTTATAAACTGATTAGAGATCAGTTAGATGATCTAATATTTACTGTTTTCAACAACAAACATCAGTTCATATTTACATGATGTCATCATTGATTAATCTGTCATCATGTGTTCCAGAAATCCAGCCAGTCAGCACTCAGGCAGTCACACGACCAGCAGGACAAGAGAAACATGAGTCTGGACCTGGACCTGGATCTGGACCTGGGCCTGGATCTGGATCTGGACCTGGGCCTGGATCTGGATCTGGATCTGGACCTGGGCCTGGATCTGGATCTGGACCTGGGCCTGGGCCTGGATCTGGACCTGGACCTGGACCTGGACCAGGGCCTGGACCCGTACCTCGATGAGACATTGGACATCTTGATGGAGATCATCAGTGAAGATCAGGGGTTTGACCATCACGCTCCTCCTCTGTCTTCTTCTTTTTCTCCTCCTAGTCCTTCAGTCTCTCCTCCTCCTCTTCCTCCCTCTCCTCCCACTGTCGCTCCTCCTCTTCCACCCTGTCCTTCTTCTTCTCCTGTAACTCCTTCTCCTCCTCCATCTTCTATTCCTCCTCCTTCTCCTCCTTTCATTTTTCCTCCTCCCCAACAAGAGCAGGTGAGTCTTTCATTATTTTATTCATAAAGATATGAATCTTCTTCCAGGTTCAGTTGGAGTCTGGTTGGAGTTTATTGGTCTTTTCACACCTGATGGGTCAGATTCTGTCAAATGACAGCAGTTCACTGTTAGGATGTGAAAGACAAAGATGACTCCTGCCACCTGGTGGACAGGTGGCTCCACAGCAGGCTGTTGTTTCATCTGTTTTCTGTTTTTGTCTCCAGGTCCTGAACACGTCCCCAGTGAGGCTTCCTGAGGGTGTTGTCCTGCGTCGTCCCATTGTGGTGCTGTAAGTAAAACACACCAAAATGACTTATGAACAGAAGCTGCAAATCCTTCATTTAGGTGTTCTCACCATCATGTTCTTATCTCATGTGTGTGTTTGTTTTCTGTACAGGAGCAGACGTGTTGTGGATGAGTTCCTCCAGTCTCCTCCTGCTGCTCCTCCTCGCCCTCCTGCCTGCCGCCCACGGTAACTTTTCATTTTATGGTTTCTGTCTAAATACGTTGTTGTTCTTCTTAGTTGTTCTGTGTCAGTGGATGAGCTGCAAGAACATTCTGATCAGTAACCATGAGGTTTAGATCACAGCTTGTTTAAAGGAGGACTTTTATCTAGTCTTGGGGAATTCTGTTTGTCTCTAAGTTTTTTCTTTTCTCTTCAGTTTAAGGCAACACCAAGATGTAAACACTCTCTGGTTTTTGTTGTGTCTCTGCAGGAAGAGAAAGCGTGAGGAGCAGCAGCACCAGCGGCCGTACATCAAGAAGCCCCGCAACGCCTTCATGATTTTCCTGGGGGACCAGAGGTCCAAGGTGGATCCTGAGACCATCACCAGGGGGAGTGCGGCCGTGAACGCCGTCGTTGGACAGAGGGTCAGTGTGTTTGCTGCACAATGTTGATCAGATCTGCAAAACAATGTTACCATCCATCACATAATGACTGTGGTTCTGATTCCTAACTTAAATTCATTTATTTATTAACCAGAGACAAAACCCTCAGCTGAATGTAAACTAAACAGCTTTCAGGTTGCAGCATTAAGATATTTGTTTTGCATGAGTTGTGCTCCAGTTGTGTGTGTACTAACAGTGTTGTGTGTTTTCTGACCACAGTGGAGAGCGTTGCCCCGAGACCAGCAGCAGGAGTACCGCGCCCTGGCTGAGAGAGAGAGGAGCCTCCACCAGCAGCAGAACCCCCAGTGGTCCTCCAAGGACAACTACGTAAGTCCACTCTGCTCAGACACCATGACATCATCACACACAGAGAGTAAAGAGTGTCTATCAGCTGATATCAGAGGGAAACATTAATGTGTGTGTTTTCAGGGCCAGAAGAGGAAACGCGTTCGACGGAGGGGGCCGTCCTTGGCTGCAGCAGCAGCAGCAGCAGGAGCTGACTGAAAATATCCTTTAATGTTTTAATGTGATTTGTTCTATGAACCATTTCATACTGTTGGACTTTTGTCCCTTGTTTTATAGATTTTTGGATTCATAGTTTGTTCTATAGAGATAAGTTGTTTCATACTGTTGGACTTTCGTCCCTTGTTTTATAGATTTTTTAATACATAGTTTGTTCTATAGAGATAAGTTGTTTCATACTGTTTGTTATTTGGACTTTTGTGCCTTGTTTTATTGATATTTTTGATTCATAGTTTGTTTTAGGAATTTACCTGTACAAAAAAACCCATAAAAAACCAAAAACATAATAAAAAATTAAAAATAAAAATAAAAACTATAAAAAACAAAAACAAAAAAAACTATAAAAAACAAAAACAAAAAAAACTATAAAAAACAAAACAAAAAAAAAAAACCATTAAAAAAACCCAAAAAGTTTGAAGGTTTCTTTTCCTGCGTCAAGACAGAACTCTTTTGAATTCAAATAGCTTTGAACTTCAACTGAGATGCTGTTCTTGATGTGGGTTTTCTTTGCCTGGTCATGTCATCACAAAACAAGAAAAGGCACTGGTAATGGTTACTCTTAGCAATGGGACGGGGTTCGATTCCCTGTGGTGCCTTGCTGATTGGACTGACATGATGTGATGCATTTCAGTGTAAACCTACAGTAGCAAAAACACAAACTGGGGGTAATTTAATGTCAGACACCGAGGTAATGTATAAAACATTAAACTCCTACCTGGATCCAAACACACAGTGGCATGTCTAGACAAACATCAGGTTATATCTACAGTCACTATGGACAGACAGAAAGGTAAGCACCCAGACACATGGAAATGTTTACAGGTGTTTACAGGTGATGAGACTCTAAAAGGTTCAATATTACATCTAATAGATAATGGAGGTGGCAGTAATACAATGCTGGTCTGATGTCAGGTGGGCGTGGCCCCCCTTAGGTCTGGATTAAAGTGATGATTTGGTTCTAACAGATCTGTTTATGATCAGTAGATTTCATTAACATGTTAGATACTAGCAATGTTAATAACTTTTAATTTCTGCTGATAATAATGTCATGGCATATTTCTTTTTATTATGTAGGGGTTTGTTGCAATCATCCACTCTAAAATGAGTAAAATCTGCAGTAAATAAACAGGAGAGGTGGTGAGGACTGGGGACTTTGTTCTGCTTGTAGACTTTATTCATTCTTATGTGATCAACATGTTGTTGTTCAGGCTGCAGTGCGCACATTTAGTGAATCCTCGCTCCAATCAGTCAAAATTTACCATCCAACGCTGTCCGTTTGGGAGAGACCTGATTTCTCCCCCTCCCCCCTCCCCCTCACACACTGCTTCGCAGCACCCTCTTTGTCTGCAGGGGGCGCAAACTTTCTGGTTCCAGACACACAGTGATGACAGATAACAGAAAACCATGTTGCGGCGCAGATTTCTCTTTTGATTTCTTTTTTAAATCAGAGCTTGTACGCCCCCTTTATGCTTAAAACCGCTACGTGACGTCATCCCCTGTGTTCAGATTGTAACTCTTCGTCCTTTTCCGCGATGTGTCATGTGACGTCACCGCATCAGCACCAGCTTCAGTTCCAGCGATGATGATGGCGACAGTCACGCCGATTTTCTTTGGCTGAATTCGGGTTAGGGTTCGGGTGAGATCGGAGAGCCCCCTCGGAAATGGAAGGGTTCGTGTTTCCCGACCAGGAGCAGCTGGTCCAGGTCCTACGGAGGCTCAAGGAGGTTTTCGACGTCTGTGATGAAGATGCTGACGGCTTCATCCGGGTGGAGCACCTGGTGGACCTCGGTCTTCAGTTCGGTCAAGGAGAAGAGGTATGAGAGGAGCTGGCATCGGGTCGTGCTCGTTAGTAGGTTGAGTTTAGTTAGCAGCGGGTTGAGTTAGCAGCGTGTCAATAGACTAGTGAAGGCGGACGGAGCTTCTGGAGGTTTAACCGTCACAGGTGAGCTGAGGTTTGGGCTGAACATGATGCTAGCAGCTGGGTCGATGTCCTGCAGTTTGATTAAAAACTAATCAAGTCTTCTTTATGGGTGACCTGTTACCTTATTTATAGGCGCGGGCTGTTTACCCATAGATATTATATATATCTATGTGTTTACCAAACACACTGACTGTCTGGTTATTATTTTTATTGGATCAAAGCGAGAACTGGGTCTGATTAATCACCTTCACCTCCTGCTAATCACACCATTCTGAGCTAAAGGTTCTACCAGGTGTGTTCCAGTTATAAATGACTTATTTCAGTTTTTTAAATTTCAAATATGTGCAGTCAAAAGCAAAAAATACATAAAGGTGCATATCCATATACATTATAAAGTATTATTTGGTTCTGCTGCTTTCTGCCCAGTTCAAAAAAGTCCAAATAAACCTTTGTCCTCCTCCTGTTCAGTTACGTAGCACAAAAAAACAAGCCCAAAATGCATAGTATGCCTTTAATATGCACTAGTATCACATACATACCCATGTATGTGTATATATATATATATATATGTGTGTATATACTGTATATTGAAAGTCTTTGCGACCACAACAATTTCATTTTTATTTTAAAAGAAAGTAAAAGCATTTGTATAGTGATTTGTTTTATTAGTACTGCTTAAAAATATTCATGAAATGTTTTTTTTTTAATCATTTTCTTTATTAATAGAAAGGCATCAAATCCCTGGATTTGATTGATTGATTGATTGTTTTCTAGTTTCTTGAAAAACATTCTAGTTCATTACGAGCAACAAGAATAGGACCTGGGTCTGTCTTTCTTCAGTGATGCTGCTGGATTTAGTCAGGTTTTAGGAACCAAGCTCAAAATGAAGCATTTTACTATAATTCAGTGAGGGTTTGTCGTTCTATTCACCAGAAAATTAAATAGAAAAACAACAACTGGTTAATAAAATACTAAAACTTTGGACTGGACTGAAACGTTTACCTTTTAAAAAGACTTCAGCTTATCTGTATGTTGTGTTTTTCCTCACATTAGTGAGTTAATGTTAAAGTGTCTCTCTGTATCTACTAAAGGAGGACTAAATTCTGACATTCTGGAAACGCAGCTGAGGGCCACACAAAATCACTCAGAGGGCCGCGAGAGCCCCCCGGACCAGACCTTGGACATGCTTGCCTTAGTGTTTGAAACTTTGCCCGTAAATACACACATACAGTACACACTGACCACAGGTAGTTACAGTGACTCTCAGCCTGCCTGTAGTTGTTCACATTAAAACTTGGTGCTGTTTTTTGACCTGTATCATGCTTGTGTTTAGCTTTATTACTGGACTCAATCCATTCCATAACTTTACTCCAGGTACTAAATTAAACATTTCACACACAAGATTAACAGTGTCTAATATTTATTCAGGTCAGTGAGTACTGAGCAGCGTATTTATTAGAATTTGTGATTTCCTCCGTCAAATCAATCCGTAACAGTGAGGTCGAGCTGTTTGTCCTGAAACGATTTAGATTGTTTTCTAGTCTTTTATTAAACAATTTCTCAGTAATTCTTAAGAACTGTGGACAGAGAGACCTGTAATTTGTGAAGCGGTGTTATACAGTCTTTAATGGAAGGTGTTTTGTGGGTAATACTCGACCAGTCAGCTGTTGGATGTTTAGTAGCTGTGATCACATGAATCAAAAATAATTTCCAACAGTTGGATCTAACTCGATAAAACATTACGTACTTGCTGACAGTTTTGTAGGATCGGCCTGTTCATCTGATTTCTGTAAAACTATCATTTATTCCTTTTGAATCAGAGTTAGGAGAGACCATTGTTCTTACTTAGCTGGAAGACCCACCTTAGAATTAAATGGTTGTCAAAGCAAACAGTTTCCCATGTGATTGATTTTAGAAGAGGGATGAATTCAGTGTTTGTAGATAACTTTTGGTGTAATAAAGTCATTATCTCAGATATTTGAAGTGTAAAAAGCTGTTTTGTGTTTTGCAGGTGAAGAAGTTGACTAAACATCTGTGTCCTAATGCTCATGGGAAGATCAACTTCAGAGACTTTTGCCATGCTGTGTTTGCTATCAAAGGTAAGATTGGCATTTTTATATTTTTAAAGTCATCCCTTTAGAATCTTACATCAGTCCGGTTGGCAGTTTAAGGAGATATATAGCTGAATGTTATCAGCAAAGGGTCTGCAGCTGTCATAATGTAATCATTATTATTGGTATTATTAGGGTTATTATATCAGGACATGCACAAAAAGCATTTCACTCACCAGGTCAGAGGCATTGTTCCATATTAATCAGAAGGCTGACTTCCATCTGCAGCCTCTGGGCTGATAAACATTATTACCAGAAATATAAAACACAATCAAATACCATCTATTAAGGGTTAAAAATCAATCATTAATATTAAAATAATCACTAATTACTTACGTGCAAAATATATGATTCATTAATGCAGGCAGTGCTGCTCATCACAAATCTTCTTACAAAAGAGAATCATATATAATGGTAACTTAAAATAGTAACTTTTTGGTTTTTCAGGATAAAATCAGGACATTTTCTCACATTCCATTATGAGGAAGTGAGTTCCACTTTTGAGTCACCTTTAAAGGCACACTATACAGTTTTAGCTTGTTTTTAGCACCCCCTAGTGTCCGTTTTAAATCACTACTGTAAAAATCACTACTGCCATTGTTTCTGCTCAGAAACACCTAAACACCTCAGCCTTCATTTCTTTCTACTGGAGCGGTTCATCACTCATTCAAAGAAATCAGCTGCGTTCAAACAGGGAGAGATGGGAAAAAATCAGGAACCATGAGCTAAAATCACTCCGGAGCTAGCATAACAGCTAGTCACATTGGTTTAGCCTAACCCTCGTGAGATACGTGACTTCGTGAGACTTCAGGGAACCGGACCAGAGACTGGATCCAAGCAGCAGATGGGCCTAAGTGACTTTTCATTAACCCTAAAGGGTCATATTAGCACATACTGTGTGCATAGCTGACTTCCTTACAGGGATTGTCTATTCATCTGGAGGACCTCTCAGTGGTGAACATCGTGGGTAGAGCAGCTTCAGTAGAAAAAACTTTTTGTAAACCCAAATGAAATGGATTAAAACAACAAGCTTGTTGTAGAAAACAAAACAGTTGCTCAGTCGTGACTTTTTGCCAAAAAATGTCAAATAAAATGTCCTTTAGATATGACATTTTGTGTTTTTTCAATTATTCTAAACAACAAAATTTCCAAAAGACAAAATCAATTTGATTTCAAATCAGTTGTTATATTGGCTGAAAGGGTTAAGCAATTAAAGAATAATTTAAAAAATATGTGTCGACCTCAAATATTAATGTTGACCAGTCGACATCATCGATGCTCACCTCTTCACAGCAGCACTGACTTAGATATAACCTCTGGTTTTTTGTTGTTATGAATCTAAATGGAGTTTTTGAGTAGTGGATTCATAACATTGTCTTTAAAAAGCTGGGACCAGAATAGATTAGTTAATAAATAATGAGTACATGCTCAACAGCAGAGGAGAGTCCAGTTATAAGCAGAGAAGTTCAGTGGGTTTAAAACCGTTTTCCTCCATTTATTTTTTATTCTGTTTGAGAGAAGGTCTTTGTGTGGACTGCAGAGGGAGCTAGTTTCTGTAGTTTGAAAAACAAACTGGAACTCTGGTCCTTTTTCCTCGTGGTTCTGTTTGTTTGGTGAGAACGCTGTCATCGTTTTGGATGGAACTAAGGAACCGCTGTAGGAGGTGGTCTCTCTCGGCTCATTTATTCTGTGAACGTGATCCGAACTCAATCCAACACAACGACCACATGTATGCTGCTAGATTGAGCCAAACACCCTCCCATATGAGGTTTGCATTGCATTCTGGGATGTGAGAGGGCACACACATGTCAGTAGCTACTGAGTAGCTCCTAGCTAGCTGAACAGGAAACGAGGACTGACATGGACGATCAACAGAGACCATCATCTTACTGATATTTGAGCAGATGACTAGATTTATCAACTCCATCCATCCATCCATTTTCTGTAGCCGCTTATTCCTCCACAGGGGGTCGCGGGGCAGCTGGTGCCTATCTCCAGTGGTCAAGGGGCGAGAGGCGGGGGACACCCTGGACAGGTCGCCAGTCCATCGCAGGGCCACACAGAGACGAACGAGACAAACAACCACACACCCACTCACACCTAAGGACAATTTACCAGCCCAATTAGCCTGACAGTCATGTCTTTGGACTGTGGGAGGAAACCGGAGTACCCGGAGGAAACCCACGCACGCACGGGGAGAACATGCAAACTCCACGCAGAGAGGCCGCAGAGCCGGGACGCGAACCCACGACCTCCTTGCTGCGAGGCAACAGTGCTAACCAACTGCGCCACCATGCAGCCCATTTATCAACTCCAACTCATAAAAACACAGACGAGTCCAAATAGTTCACAAACAGCTCAGAGAGAGGAGGTTGGACTATTTGGTGGACTAGCTCAGGAACAGAAGACAGAACCTTCTGGTACCTTTCCTCCACTTCTATCCTCCTTAGTGAACACATCTCTGAGCAGAAGCTCACTCCAACCCCAGAGTCAGTATTCCACCTTTTTCCAGTGGAGGATCATGACCTCAGACATGGAGGTGCTGGTCTTCATCCCAGCTGCTTCACAATCAGCCTTAAAATGTTCCATTGGATCTGAATCTAAACTATCTGATTACATCATACTTATTTTGTAGTCCTGGTGTCTGGTTGGTTTAATAAATAGTGTCAGAGTTCAGTCTAACAATGTTCATGATGTTTTCTCCTGTCAGAGGATACGTTTCTGATCACGTAAAACCATGAATCATTTATTTTACGACACACAGGATTCCTATCGGTGCTTCAAATCCCTGAAAAGGCTTGAATTTGAACGTGGTATTTTCAAGGTTTTGGAAGTGATTGGATTTTTAATCAAGTGCTTGAAACAGTGATCAGAATCTGATGATACTTAGTGTGATCGGCCAACCTGAGACTCAAAAGGTTCCATCCATCCATCCATCCATTTTCTGTAGCCGCTTAATCCTCCACAGAGGGTCGCGGGGCAGCTGGTGCCTACCTCCAGCGGTCAAGGGGCGAGAGGCGGGGGGTTAGGGTTAGTGTCAGTGAACACACCGTCACCAAGCAGCAATAAGAAATCTGACATTTTCCCCGTCTGTGAACTCACTCAGCACTAAATCATGCTAACAGATTTTCCATGTGGCTGTTTTTACTTCTAGAATCATAATTTTAAAGTGAATCAGAAACATAAAAGTCATTCTGGTAATTGTAGTTCTTTGTGATAAATCAGAATATGGCACTGGCAGGCCAGAGCAGCACCAAAATCAGCAATCAGAACCAGGATCGGTGCGTCTCTCTTTGAAAGTGTAACTCAGAAATCCGTTTTACTTCAATAACATTTACTGTATGAGATGATGAAGTGAAATAATAGTTTTGGGTGAATATCTACTGTTCATGTGTGAATTATCACCAACACGAGGAGCGGGAAAATCTTGAAAACTCATTTTGAAAGTGCTTTATGTTTTTAATCAAAGGTGAGCGAGTCCTGGACAGAAGCTGTGTGGTTTTCCTCTCAGTTGATTCTTTTGTCTTTTCCTGCTCTTTCTCCTCCTCCTGCTGTAGGTTGTGAGGAGATATTAAAGATGGCCGTCGTTCCTCGGAGCCTCTCCTCCCACCATCAGTGTGCCACAGATAACGGTTATTATATTTACCAGGTAACAGCGCTCACTCACAGGGATCCTGATTTTAGAAATGTGAAGGTGAGACACGTCGCCCACACACACTAATATACCTTCACTCTGAATCCTGACCTGTTCTGATTGGTTGAAAATCACAAGTCAGGGCAGTCATATTGTGTGTGTGAGAAACTGCTTGTTCAGGTAAAGATCTTCTACATCAGACGTGTCCAAAGTGTGTCCCGAGGGCCACTTTTGGACCTCGGAGTGATTTTGAGTGGCCGTCAACTTCATGTCAGTAATGGTAGAACTGTTGATGCACACATGTTTATATTCAGATTTTAATGTGAGGCCTAACACATTAGTAAACAGAAAGATAGAAAATGAAAGAAGACTGACGTCTTTAGTTTTAAATTTTCTCTTCAGATTGTGCTGTTCTTTCAGCAGCATGTTGGAGACATGGGAGAATACAACATGTTACTCAGGTTGGACTAAAAAAAGTTTTTTATGTATTATAGACAGGGCTGCATATGACTGGTCTGCCAATCCGCAATTGCACCAGACCGCTCTGCCTTAACGCAACTCTGCAGACCGGTGTCCTCTCAGCACCGGCCGCGCATCCCACGAGCCGACGAGCTTCACAACCAACTGCAGGGAGTGGCGGAGGAACGCTGACACTGGGGAAGCTGCAGAGTCTACACACAGAACTGTCAAAGGATGGCAACAACCAACAACCCGAATCTCTGAACCTCCATCCAGGAGGAGGGGTGTGTCAGACCACCGCGGCGCTGATACCCAGACCACTGCGGCGCTGCATCCCACCCCCCTGCCGCTTATGGCGAGGGTCTGCATACAGAGCATCAGTACCCAGTTCTCCCTTGAAAACCTCCATGAAAAAATGATGTGCACTCCTGATTATAGAGGGATCAGATCGGGACTCGGTGTCGGTAGATGCTCAAAATCAAATGACTCTGACTCGATGACAAAATCAAACTCAAATCAAACTTTATTTCTATAGCACCTTTCATCCCTAAAACTCATGTAATGATTGGACAGAAAATCAAATTAAAATAAAAGAATTGGATTACTTTATTGATCCCATAGTGGGGAAATTCACTCAAGTTGTGGGTTTGTTGTAAACTGTTTTCTGTTGTTGTTGAACACATTGTTTATCATGCGTTTGTTTGCAGAATGGTCGAGCGAAGCTCAGCCCTCCTCCTGTTACATGTGCACGGTCGTACCCAGAGTGCAGGGCGTGCACGGTGGGCTGTGGAGCTGATGTAGAGTGTGACTCTGAAAACGCCAACAGTTCCACCACACTGACCACGTCACAGCCAGCCAGGTCTGTCATAACGGCACCAGCAGGTGACCTGTTTCTAACCCTAGTGTTTCTAACTCTAGTTTAATGAAATGTGCTGCTGAATAACTATAGAAGCGTGGTTGGGTCAACGTCTGCTTCTGCCATCGCTGGTGAGGAGCAGTTCGAAGACTACGGGGAGGGGGTGGACCCTGAAGAGGACAGCAGGACTAATGTCCTCTCCTCACTCCCCTCCAGGTTGGTACGAGGTCTGGACACACGTTTAGAGAGGGAACATCCCCACAAGTTCTACCATGGTTTAACATCTTATATGAAGAAGTGTTGGTACTACACAGATAGTCTAGCAGCTGTCCCTCCTTTGTGAGCTCAGTTTATCTGTTTGTTTTGGGTGGTCACATTATTCTGACGGAGCGTTGATGTGTTTTAAAGGAACAGTCTGAGATTAGTATTTAATCTGGTTTGAAGGTGTAAATACTTTGGATTTATAAAGTTGTATAAAGACTTAATGATTTTTTATTGTTTTATTTTGAACTAAAGGCAAACATTAGAAATGTTCACGTGTTTTAGCATAGCAGCTTAATGTTGTTTCTATTGAGTGTTGTGAAGGACCACGCCCACTGGAGACATAGCTCAGAGTAGGTGGAGTCTCTAGAAACAGGAAGTAGTCCTCTGACTGGAGCAACACTCACGGCTAATCAGATCTAGGGAGACACTGCTGCAGATCAGTGACAAAGTAGCTGCAAATGTTCGGGTATTCATAACAACACTTGTACAAAAAACTCACACTGATGTGTTAAAATGCAACATTACCTGTTTGTAAACTTCTACAATTAATAGAAACCACCCACTTTGAGTGATGTCACCGATGGGTTACTGTAGATATATAACTGATAGAACTCCACTTCAAGATTTCTCAAATATCTCTCCAACATTAGATTTTAGCATGTGTTTTTATCTTAGTAACCTATGCCTGGAGCCTAGCTGGCTAATGGTTTCTTCTCTACACCTGCAGCACCAGGCAGACTCCTGAGAAGATGCAGCAGCTTTATCACAGCGACCTCCTGGACATCTATTGTTCTCAGTGCTGTAAGAAGGTGAATCTCCTCAACGACCTGGAGGCTCGACTCAGAAACCTCAAGGCCAACAGGTGGAGCTAACACACACTGTTCACACTCCACTCCATCATCGGCTGATGGATGTTAGCTCAGCTGCAGCCCCTTGTGATTGTAGCTTTAATCAGCTGTAACGTCACACAGGAGCAGAGATTGAATCTGAGTTGCTCAACTTGAATAAATGCTTTTAAAAATGGAATCTGAATTGATATCATTTGAAATCTAATGTACTGGTTTGAAAGTGATTGTCACACAATTGAAACTGAATTTAATGTTTTTAAACTGATTTCATTTGCTTTGAAACAGGATTTCATCCTATTGAAAATCATCTCTAATACTTTCAGTCTCAGTTCTCTCCATTCAATTTCAGTTATACCTGACCTCTGAACAGGAGAATTCTGGGTAATTATTGGTGATGACATTTTTCTGTTGTGTTTCAGTCCCAACAGAAAGATCTCTAGTACAGCGTTTGGACGGTGAGTAACCTTTGACCTTATCCTGCCTCACAAAGAGAGAGAGACGGGTTTATGATGCTGTAATGAGTTATGTGTTCTCTGATGGTTGTGTGTTCTCTGATGGTTGTGTGTTCTCTGATGGTTGTGTGTTCTCTGATGGTTGTGTTTTCTGATGGTTGTGTGTTCTCTAATGGTTGTGTGTTCTCTGATGGTTGTGTGTTTTCTGGTGGTTGTGTGTTCTCTGATGGTTGTGTGTTTTCTGATGGTTGTGTTCTCTGATGGTTGTGTGTTTTCTGATGGTTGTGTTTTCTGATGGTTGTGTTTTCTGATGGTTGTGTGTTTTCTGATGGTTGTGTGTTCTCTGATGGTTGTGTTTTCTGATGGTTGTGTGTTTTCTGATGGTTGTGTTCTCTGATGGTTGTGTTTTCTGATGGTTGTGTGTTCTCTGATGGTTGTGTGTTCTCTGATGGTTGTGTTTCTCTGATGGTTGTGTGTTTTCTGATGGTTGTGTTTTCTGATGGTTGTGTGTTTTCTGATGGTTGTGTGTTCTCTGATGGTTGTGTGTTCTCTGATGGTTGTGTGTTCTCTGATGGTTGTGTGTTCTCTGATGGTTGTGTTCTCTGATGGTTGTGTGTTTTCTGATGGTTGTGTTTTCTGATGGTTGTGTGTTCTTTGTGTGTTTTTTCCAGTCAGCTGTTTCAGGCCAATCACAGTGTTTTTGGCTCCAGTCAAGGCAGCAGCACAGAGGACTTGTTCACAGACAGCATCGACTCCTGTGACCTCGACATCACAGACAAAGTACAAACACACACACACACACACACACTGAACACAACCAGATTCCACTATCTAGATTTTTAAGACATTTTGACTTTAGTGTGATTTTTAAAAACCAGTTTGTGGGGCGGGGGTGTGGGTATATGGGGTGCATAGGTCACAGCTACAGGCTATCTGATGATTAAAAACAAGAGCTGTCTGCTTTATCTGCACTAAGCTAGCTCATTCCCAGTGCAGATTGGCCTCCAGCAGGGCTGCCTCTTGTCTCTGATCCTGTTTGTGGTGTTCATGAACAGGATAACAAGGCGTAGTCATGATGGGGATCAGCGTCATACCTAAGGACACTTCAACATGTGGTGGGGAAGATGGGATTGAGCCACCAACTTCCAAACACAGCTGCCTGTGATTGTGTGGGTAGTGTCCTCACTCAGTAGCTTCGGTCAAACTGAATCTGGTTGTCTTCCTCAGGTCAGTTATCTGGAGAAAAAAGTCACGGAGTTGGAAAGTGACTCTCTGGCTAACAGCGACCTCAAATCTAAACTCAAACAGGAAAACACTCACCTAGTTCACAGGTAAGTAAATTCACACTTACTAGTTCACAGGTTGGAAAATACACACCTGGGCCTCAGGTAGGAAAACACACCCTGTTGATGTTTGTTTTCATGTCAGTCAGTATTTCAGTGTTAGCATGTTGAGTTTTATGTCAGTCCACTCCAGAACTTGAATATTGTCCATGTGTTTCTGCTTAACACTCGAGACTTTATCACAGTTAAAATGTTCTGTATTTATATGATCCTTCACGATTCACCTGCTTAATGGTTCTACATAACATTCACTTTTAACAAATGTTTTTCCTGGTTTCCTTCCAGGGTCCATGAGCTGGAGGAGCAGGTGAAGGATGCTGAGACAAAGGCTGCTGAGACTCTGGAGGAGGAGAACAAGAGGCACCGAGAGAACTACAGCAAACTGGAGAAAGACAGAAACACAGAGATCGACTCGCTCTGCTCCAGGTAGCGTGGAGCCCGGGTCTTGACCCCATTTGTTCACCTCAACATTTGGCTTATTGGTCCAGTTTCAAACGATTGGTTCTATCAGTTGTCAAAAACTGTCAGGAGTCAAAAAGATCTTCTGGAGACAGCAGGTTGCCAGCAAGTTGCATTTATTCATTCAAAACAAGATACTGGCTGAATATGGAATGAGATTATCCTAATCCCTTGAAACCTGTGTTTAGATTATTTCTCCAGTTCTCTCCTTCTGCTTTTTAAAAACTGTTTGCTCTCTGATCCTGATCACTGATCATCAAACCCTAATACTGTATTACCTCATCTTAATTGTCTTAGTGTTTTAAGAACTTGACCTGTTGTTGTAATTTTACTCTCACTCTGAAACTATCAGTAGTTTTCCACCCTCCTGACATGACCTCCTAGTTCTTAGGCATATTACCACTGTACCAACCAGTTATGTTGTTTACTGAATTCATTGTCATTTATTGTTTATTTCAACCAAAGAACGTCTGAGTTACTATGTTACTGTACATGCTGCTGCAGCAGCATAAACACCGTAGACCAGGACTTTATGCGAGCCACGTCTCACCGGCCCACCAGTCACATTTTGTGGCCCCCAAGCAGTGATTCTTTCACTATATCCACGTTTCCATACGGAGGCGGCGTGGTGTTGTAGGCACTGCGTTTACACAATAACAGGAAGACCACATAATGCAGTGTGAGCAGCTTGCTTTTACTTTAACTTTCTGAGTGGTTTGCTTCAAAGATTAGCTTGACTGCCAATTAGAGAGGCAACCGAAAACCAGCATGTACACCCACCCCCTCCAGACCCAGACCTTTGAATCCACTTAAAGTGATGTCATTGGTGGGTATTGACCTTACTGTAGTTTCATTTTCAGGGGAAGTTCTTTTTTATTTCTTCAGTCTTGAAGAAAGTGACAGTTCTGAGAAAATTCCCCCAAAAGACCCTGGGTTCTGGAAAAGGTTCCTTCAGTCAGAGCATGTCTAAAGCAGCTCAGAGCCACAGAGCTCCTTTATTAGATTTTGTGTTGTTACAACCCTTTAAAATGTGTGTATCCTTGTTCTAATTTAATTAATGTAAACAGTTGCAAAATGATAATCTATGTAGGAAGATTGCTAATCAATAATTAATATTGCTAATTTGTGTTGGATGGAAGTTGCTTATTTAGATGAGGCGGGTAGCCTGAGCTGAAGCTGATTGAAATAAATCTGCTCCACAGGGTGCAGCAGTTAGAAGAGGAGAATGGAGAGATGACACTAAACGTGTGCAGGCTCAAGTCTCAATCAGAGAAACTGGACCAGGTGAGTAAAAATGTTCTAATCTGTGTTTCATCACCTGGATTTGAATTAAAGTGATTTAAATATTCTGGTGAGGGTTCTCAGTCGTCCAGGTCACGGTGAAACTAATAGGTTCAAATAAAGGCAACAAGACTGGTTTCTGAACAGATAAAGTTAAATACGTATATTTAAAAAATAGTCCAATAATAAAATGTTACCAGTACGAGTTTCTCCTGGATGTCTGAAATTCTCACCAGAGATTTAAGACACCCTTTTCTGATTGAGAACCGTGGTCTCAGACTTGGAGGTGCTGATCCTCATTCCAGTCGCTTCACACTCGGCTGAGAACCTCCCCAGTAAGAGCTGAAGGTCAGAGCCTGATGAAGCTAAGAGGACCACATCATCCGCAAAATGATTCTCTAAAGATATGAACAGGAACGGTGACAAAGGGCAGCCCTGGAGGAGTCCAGCCCTCACCAGGACTAGGTCAGACTTTGGCTACACTGACTAAACTCACACTCCTCTGGTACAGGGACTGAATGGCCCTTAGCAGATCTACCCCACCACCAGGGGAGAGAAAATCCCAGTTCATTGCTGGGGGGGACATTAAACAGTAAAATTTTAGAGAGAAATTTCTGAGGGGGACACTAAAAAATGATTTTTTTTCCCTAAACATTCTTACATAACATTGAGCCATAACTGTAATTATGATGTAGCTAATAATTATTTATTAGTCCATATCCAAGCTGTCTAGGATTTTGATGCTTCATCAGAATATTTTTCAACAAACTGCCTCAATATTGTTGGGCTCTTTCAACTTGGTGTTTTGATTGACTGAAAAACGACTGGATGTTTTTATTTTTCTCTCTCCTCTTCCATTCTGACCTGACTGTTAAAGCAGCCAGACTGCTGGACAAACACCTGCCTACAGATCATTATTAAGTTGAGGAGAGATGCAACACCCAGCTACAGATAATGTCTTTAATTAGTCTAGGTTGAGTTTTTTTTTTCTGTAAAAGAAAAATGTTTCATATCCAGAAACTAAAAACAGTCCCCAAAACGTCTGACTTGAAAAGAAGTGGAAATTGTCAGTCAGATTATTAGAAAATGAAATCTGTTTAACAGAACATCTTAGTCAAAGTTGTAACTACAACATAAAAAACAAAATAAAAAATACAAATTTGGAACAGAAAATCTGATTTTAATTAATAATATCTGACATAAATGAATAAATCTGGATAAAATCTGTCTAGAAACGTAACTGGCAGTGAAACAGGAGGAGGACGGTGTCTCAGTCCTCTGTCTGACTGTCTGTCCCTTGTCTCTCTCTCCTGTCTGTCTAAGGATGAGTTTGAGTCAGAAATGTTATCAAAACGTTCTGCAGACATTCGTTTCTCCGTTAAAACCAGCTCCAAGCGGCGAGTCGCTACGTTTTTCTCTTTTTCTTCCGTGAACAGAC
The DNA here is from genome assembly GCA_006937965.1 of Callopanchax toddi. NCBI lineage: Eukaryota > Metazoa > Chordata > Actinopteri > Cyprinodontiformes > Nothobranchiidae > Callopanchax > Callopanchax toddi. The sequence goes on from SSNR01000470.1 coordinate 293,758, forward strand.
GCAGCCTGCACGGCAAATGCTGCGTTCACAGACCAATATAAACTCAGGACATCTCAAAACCGACAACAGACGTATTTTACACAAAACAACGATGTGGATTCATGTCTAAAATAAATCTGTATGTGATTTAGTTAGTGAAAAATCAACCAAACATCCGACGGTGGAGCGGACATCGACTCTACAGGGACAACCAGCTGCTGTGTTTATGTTAAACAGGCAGCAGACTTCACATGAAGGAGCTGAAATACAGCTTTTCATGTAATGGAGGAGCTTGTTGAACAACAGAAACGATCAATAACTTTTTAACTGATCACTGAACTTTCTAATGCCCTAAATTTTAAAATAAACTCCATCATTTCGTCCTCACCGGTCCGGCTCTCTACCTGTGAGGAGCGGAGCAGGCAGCGAGTGGGAGCGGCCCCTCCCATCAGGGAAACGGACTGTACCAACTCACTGTGAGGATGGGGGGGACTGGACATTTTCAAGAATTATAAATCTTAAAGTTTGTTTTTAAGTAGCACAACTTGTATTGGGCTTTCAACTGCCGGTACTGTAATATTTAAATAAAATATGATTTTTGTTTGTTGGGATTTTGAAGGGGACAACTTTATGTGAGGGGGGGACATGTCCCCCCCCGGGATTTTCGCCCATGCCCACCACCCCATACTCCCTGAGATCCCCCCACAGTGTGCCCCTGGGGACTTGGTCATAAGCTTTCTCCAGATCTACAAAACATGTGGATTGGTTTGAAAAACTCCCATGACCCCTCCTTCATCCTAGCAAGAGTAAATCTGATCCAGGGCCAGGACGAGAACCACATTGCTCCTCCTCTATCTGAGATTCAACTGTTGACCAGACCCTCCTCTCCAGGACCCTGGAGTAGACCTTTCCAGGGAGCCTGAGGAGTGGATCCCCCTATAGTTGGAACACATCCTCTGGTCCCCTTTCTTTAAAATCAGGAGCCTCTCCTTGGCCTGCCGCTTCACAGGCACCGCCCCCAATGATCACACAATGTTGCAGGAACGTGTCAACCAAGACAGTCCTACAACATCCAAAGCCTTGATACCCAGGACGGATCTCATCCACCCCCAGGGCTCTTCCACCAGGGAGATGATTGAGGACATCCTCAAGTATTCAGCTGATGTCAGCAGCTGTCTGCAGGCCTGGACCCCAGAAACCCTCTGGGACTAAAGTGCACCTATTGCTCATCTAAACACATCTCCACCCTGTTCTACTGAGGTTTTGGAGTCACTTATCATGTTTTCATGTTGCAGTTTTTTCTGATTAAAAAGGTTACAGTTTCCTTTATCAGTCAGCTGACTTCGATGTTTTCTGTTAATCCTGGATACAGCGTACTGTTGATAAAACAATCTGAAGTTTCCCTGCTTTACTGCTAATAGAAGAGTCCATGGTTTGGTCACTTGGATTTATTTTTTTCTTTTGTTCTGCAGGAAAAGCAGAGAATGACAGACAAGCTGGAGGACACCAGCCTGAGACTGAAAGATGAGATGGATCTGTACAGATTGATCATGGATAAGCTTTGGCATAACCGCCATGAGTTTCAGAAAGAGAAGGAGTCCATGCAAGAGGTGAGACGGCCTTCCTCGACTTTAGAAGCTCAACATAAGAATCAGATTTTGCTCTAAATCTTGAATTTATTTTGTGCAGCTGATCGATGATCTTCGCCGTGAGCTGGAATATCTGCAGTTATTCAAGTTGGAAATGGAACATCCTGGAACGAGCAAGGGGCTGTCTGAGTACAACGCCAAAACGAGGGAGATGGAAATGGAGCATGAAGTCAAGAGACTGAAACAGGTACACACACACACACACACACACACACACACACACACACACACACACACACACACACACACACACACACACACACACACACACACACACACACACACACACACAACCTCAATAACCTTCCTCTGACTCTAATCAAACCCAACTCTGCATGTTTTATGATGGTGTGACTACTGGACATGCTCATTCTTAAAGCGCGTTCCAGTCATTGTGTTGCAGCAGCAGGAGGTAGTGTTGCAGGGTATCATTTTTCAGATCAGCAGAAGCAAAAGAAAAATAAAAGAAATAACTTTGCTCTCTATTTATTCTGTTGAACACTGTGCAACATTTTTCTGCTCAGTGCTCACTAAATACAAACAACAAGATGTCAATCCAATGCTTCAATAACATTTAGAATCATATAAAAACAAATGAATGGTGGGGTAGACTTCTATGCACCTCTCATGGGTCAGACAGAACAATAACCTGGTTTCTGTCAGACAACCTGCTCACTGTGGTCAGAGCTGCAGCAGGAACAGGTGAGGGGGGCGTGACGGTGGAGGCGCTGCTCTGATGAAACACACGGTTATAATGTTAACGTTCATTTGCTCATATAGAAGTCCAACATAACATGTTACCTTAGACAGAAATAGATGAGTCGGGTTGCTCCATCAGAGAGAGAAGAGAATGATCCAGCTGACAGAGCTGAAGCATTCAGATGCTCCGCATGCGTGTGCACCAGAGACTGGATCATCTGGGTCGATCTGGTGTTAATTACTGGAACTGGGAGCCTTTATCCTAGTTTACATGTACGTTAGAAAACTCTAAAATGAAGTTTGTTCCACTCCACTAGGATAGGTGGTGACATGTCCTTTTTTATGTCGGCGTTCTGCCGTTTGTTTTCTTAGCGTTTAAAAACTCTTGTTTTAAATGCTTCCATCGGAGGTGTCTTCATGTACGCTGCGCTGGAAAGCTGTTTGTTTATTTTTGCTGCCATCTTCTTCTGCCACTACTGATGTGTTTGTAATGCCACTTTTGCGATCTCTTCACTCCCGGAGGAGGAGCGCTCAGCCGGTTTCAGCTCGGCTGAGCCGTTTACATGCAGACGAAATCAAGCTCCAACCGTATTATCTGGGTGCTTCAGCTCGATTAGCTCCAGTTTGTCTTCAGCCAGACTAACATGTTTACATGCATTTTAAAAAATGACTTCAGTCGATTTAAGGCAATAGTTCGGTTTCCTTATGTGCATGTAAACGCACTGACTCATTCGTTCTGGTCAACTCAAATGACTGGTCCGACAGAGTGAACCTCTGTACGTCATAGCAGCCCCACGCCTTTCTCAGAGGGGAATTATCAGCACATTCAGAGAGCATGAGCACAGGATGTTGGAGGATGATTTTGTAACGCGCTTGCGCTGCTGGAACCGCGTGCCACATGTGTTCAAACTGTAGCAGAGAGATCTGTATGGGTCACGGATCGATGATGACCTGTTGCACCCTGGGAGGTGAGGAGTAGAACAGCTGGGCTAGCTTTGCAGCTTGTCAGTAGGTGATCACAGTGCTGTAGGCACCATACTGCCATGTAACGCCGGTCTGGGCCAGATCTTTCAGGCGCGATCAATACATCAATTAAGTTTTTTAAAATTCTGCCAGTCCGGTACCATATGACCTGCGGACCGGTACCGGTCCAGGGACCGGGGGCTGGGGACCTCTGATTTAGAGGATTGGTGACATGTTTAATACTGATTTTACCTGCTGCATCTGACATGGTGTTCATAAAGCGATCTTAGTGGTTAATGATAATAATCTGCAATGGGAACAGTTTAATAAACACCTCTAAAGCCATTTAAATGAAAGCTATTAAAATGTGGTGTCACCTCCTGTATTTACACAGATGCCTTCAGAGATGTGTGTGAGAAAACGTGTTTGCTTCTTTAGGAGAACTTCAAGCTGCGAGACCAGAACGATGACCTCAACGCTCAGATCCTCAGTTTGAGTCTGTACGAAGCGAAGAACCTGTTTTCCTGCCACAGCAAGGCTCAGTGCCTGGCAGCCGAGATCGACAACGCTTCCAGAGATGAGGTACGTGTGTCGGAGGAGGTGGGTGGAGGAGGTGGTTATTTGTTTTGTGGACCTCTCTTCATATTGATGTCCTTTTGTTTCAGTTGGTCGACGCTTTGAAGGCACAGGAGGAGATCAACCTGCGTCTGAGGCAGTACATGGACAAGATCATCCTGGCTATTATTGATCACAATCCCTCCATCCTGGAGATTAAGAACTAAACATCCTGCTCCACTCTGAATGAATGTGGTCACTTCACCATGATCTTCAGACAGGATTCAGTGTTTAATCCATGGTTGATGTGACTGAAACGATGTTTATTAGAAACAGCTGATGGTGGATCAGTTTCACGTGTTTTTGTTGTGGTGAACAAACTTTCAGTTGCTGTAACTCATCAACCTGAGATGTTGACGGACATGCAGAAAATGTTTAGTTGATATTTTATTAAGCTGCTTTGAGTTTTAAGAGGAAACGTGACTGAGCTGAAAGAAACTGAGCTAATACCCAGTAAACAGGAGGGTTTATTCATGGAAAATAAGACTAAGAATATCATATAGGTTAGTTTAAAATATATTTAATAAAGTCTGGATCATCCTGACTGTGTACTGGATGGAAAGATCATTCCTTTTTACGGGTTTTTACTCAAAAACGTTGCACAGAAACCAAAACTCCTTAAAGAATTTAGCTTTTCCTCTGGCTCTGAACGATTCAACACATCAGAATATTTAAGTTAAAAGAAGCTGATCGTTTCAGCTCGCTCATCAGTAACCGAACCAGTCTTGAAGGGTTCATTCAGACCAGCTCAGAAGTCTTTTATCTACAGACTGAGGTCATAAATGTGCCAAATCTTTAATGTTTTATGGACATTCACTTCTCTCACAAATCAGCATGAAAACACTGGAGACTCCAGTTGTCAAGATTCAGTTTTTCTACTACTTGTGTTTGCAGTCATTGTGTTCATATAGTAGGAATTTACCTGCATGGTTTTCACTCCTTCACCATCACGACTAGCTTTTATTGTGACGGACTGACTAGACATAAACTAATGCTGATGTAAACAAGAACTCCGATGAAATGCTCTGAGTGTTCTAGAGGAGTCCATGGTGTTCTGTGATTGGCTGATCACTGACTGCAAATAGATAAGTCGTCTGGTTCACTGGTTTTGAATGTTTTATAGAATCTGCATTTATCTGATGTTCTAACTGACCTACAGCAGATCGTCCACTGATCGCAGGCTGCAGGAGACATTTAGTGTGAATGATTATCAAATGACTATTAATCACTTTAACTAGCTAGAATAAAACATTGAGCTCAGAGGATTTCTGATCTAGATGAGTTCCATGAACACATGAAAGCTCCACTATGAGCCACATGTAATAGATGAAGAAAATACTGCACTACTCCTTCACCCTGGGATTTATTTCTGGGTTGTGTGTATGTGCGTGCACACGTGTGTGTGTTTTCAGTGCATTTACATTCAGACAGTGTCTGTTTTTTCAGTGACCTTGATGGATCATTGTTCAGTAGTTTAGACCCTGGATGTGAACATGAACATACAACATACATGTAGAATCCTCAGTATGAAGTAACTATTCAATCGGTCACAGGTTTCATGCTTTCAGGTTTTATTACTTGTTTTCCTCACTTTGAACTTTGGCAGCAGCTAAATGTAAATAAAATAATTTGTGTTGTCCTGATGATGTTGGTCCTGGTGGTTTGTTCGCTTCGCGTTTTACTAATAGAACTCACGTAAAACATTAGAGATTTTGCTGAATTTATTTTGTGGTTTATTAGAAATCTTGTGTCTTTAATCCATCAACACCCTGATCGACCGTCCTGAGGTTTCTGAGGGGGGTCTGAGGTCGGAGTGGGAGACAGCCTGGAAGGTCCAGCATGCCCTGCACTAACATGAGAACAAATTAGTTTATTTTAAAGCTTCTTTTGAGGTCTGCTTGTTCTTCAGTTTATTTCAACAGTTTGGTGAGAATTCAGACGCTGAGGAGAAGTCATTGATTTGATGATCTTATCCCAAATATTTCACTATTTAAAAAATACATTGAGCTCTGAAGACTCTTAAAACAATGGCTATCTGGAGGGACGGGAGGTGTACTGCTGTCATGGTTAACCTCTTATATAGACTATTATCACTAATTAACCTCAGACCTCTTCTGGCCTTACAGAAAAACCTGCCTTATCCAGTCCTCTACATGTCTGCTGCCCCCTGGTGGACGACCTACAGGTTGAAGGTTTTATTTTTATTACTGTTACATAATAAACCTGATTATTAAAGCCTTTATATTAATATTAGCCAACAAATAGTTCCAGTTTTATAGACTTCATTTTTGTTATTATTTATGTTTCATGCTTTAAATAGTAATTAGCTTTAATTGGTGACACAAATGTTAAGTTTGTTTTAACTTTGCAGGTTTTCTATTTATGGGTCTGTTCACATTGTGTTTGCACTGTTGTGCAGTGATCAGATTTGTTGGGTTATACTTTGTAGAATAAAATCAGAAGTCTCTGTTTGTCCTGACAACTTCTTTGAGGATTGGAGAAATTTACCATTTTTCAACATGATTGGTTTCAGAAAGCTTCACCTGGTCATCAGCAGGTGGAACAGGTAGGGTGGAAAACAAATCTTTACCATTACAAATATTTTACTATTTAGATCTTCTAATCTCAACAGAATGGGTTACCGACTTTTCATGCTTTAAATTTGTGGCTACTTTAGTGTTTTTCCTACGTCTTGAATTAAAATATCCCCCTGTGAAATTAACAGACTGGACTACAGTTTTTTTGTGTGTTTTTTTTATTATGTCAAGGTTCTAAAGACATTAGAGTAAATATTGTTTCCAGGCTGCTGTCATCCTCCCATCCTGCAGGTGGCAGTGATGTCTCGTTTATTTTGATGTGTCCGCCGCCAAAATGCTAATTTCACAGAAGAAATATTTTGCTTTTCGGAAGATCTCAACAAAGCGGCCCTTTTTCTTTTCAACCAAAAACGTGAAAATAATTTTAAAAACCGACCATGTACGCCAGGACAAATACAGGCAGCACACATGGAGATTTTCAGGATAGAAACGGAGTGAACTACGTGTCATCGACAGAGTCTTTCGGCCACTGTTCTCAATTGTTCTGGAAAAAAGACCCGAACGATTCCGGAGTAAGAAGCCAGTTATTAGCCTTTAGCGACCGGTGAAGAGTCCTCCTGCTTTCTGTTACCGAACGAACCATGTTGCTATCCGCAGCGTTTAATGGAGTAGAGCAGTTGGAGGGGCGGCTGGTGGTGTTAGACTCAGCCCTACCGTCACTCAGCGCCTCCTGGCCTATTACTGTTAGCCGCTGTGGAAGCTAAGTGGCTATTCATTTTATCAGTTTTATTGTGTTACACCTCAGATAATGCTGTAGGGGGTGTGAGGTTGTATGTCAATGCTTCTTGTCAGTGTTGTGGCAAAAAGCGACGTGATTTTTATTTTTGAAAATTACTAATGCATCTCTAAGCATTAGCCTAAGCTAACTTTGAATAGCATTAGCTTAAGCTAGCACAATCCGAGTGTAGAAAACAACCCATCACAGTCTTTGAGGCGCAGACGTGTTTAAAGAGGTGCTCTGTGAATCCTGTGTTATATCCCGTGTTTTGTTGAACACTTGGAGGCATGTTTAGCTTCAGGGCTGTAATACTGTTAGCGAACAGCGCAAAGTAAACACAAGCAGGCAGGCGAACAGGAAACGTTAGCGGAAGACGCCCCGCCGAGGGGATTCAAAGGCCCCTTTGTGATGCCAGACGGTCACGGTCCTCTCAGCTCAGACACGCTCAGCTTCGCTTTTTGTCCATTTTCATTATATTTTAGAAGAAAACGTGTTCTGCATTTATTTATTTGATTCACTTTCAATGAATGAACGCTCACCTCATCTGCAGGGATGTGAGAAAATCCTTTCGAGTTTCTCGTTTACTGCCTGAAGTTCCCAGACGTCCCATGGGCTGCTGGTGTCTGAGGCTGCTGGTTTGATTCCTCTGCAGCTGCCCTTACCTCTGGCACCTTGAGCATCTCTAATGTCTGAGAGCAGCTCTGGAGTTCAGTGAGAAAATTATTTGGGTTTTCATTGACTAGTTGTGTGCAGGGTGCGTCTGCTTCTGAATAGTCTGTTCACAGAAACTCATTCACTCAGGTTGTTATGAACTCATTAAGTTGATATCAGTTTTTGTTTTCTGAAAGTCCCACTCTGTTGCATCTTCAGAGAATCGTACAATAGTTATGACATATGGATGCAGTATCAGTCAAGGTTTGGACACATCTACTCATTTCTGATGACTGGGCAGGTGTGTCTACTTTGACTTGTTTTTCTACATCCAGTAGGTTTTGACCCTTTTTGTTTTGCTTTTTTATCAAAAACATAACAACCGTATTGCGCTTTATTTATAGCGTTGGGAATAACTTGAAATGATTTTGTTATTTGACCGAGGCTCTGTTTCTTCAGAGCATCATTCTTTCAGTGGTTATTCTGTGTTTCATTGTTTAGATGGTGATGGCAGTGGTGGGCTTGTTAGGGTGTTTTCTGTTGGTGGATTTGATTGCATGGACTCTAACATTTGGTTCACATCATTTTTGCAAACTCTCAGGCTGGTGCCTGGTGTTCTTTGTGTCCGATACAGCTGCCTTCTCATGCTTCTCTTTCTTTAGATCAGCGTAATTTAGATTATTTATGTAGGAACAATCATAGTACCAGTTGCATGTTTGCTTGCACTAATGTGTTTTTGTGCTACAGTTTTAATGTAATTTATTTTTTCCTTGTATCAATGAGCCATTCTTGCTGACAAGGTTAGACTGTCTGCAAGATGTGCTCATATACTGTGGGGCGAAGTGGCTTTTTTGTTTCTTTTTGCTTTAATGTACAAACATCACAGTCACAGAGTGGGCACTGGGTAACCTCTGTTTGTATCTGACTGAAGCTTAGAAACATTCATAGTTCAATCATTTTCCTGACATGTTAATTGCAGCTATGTTCTGGTTCTAAAAATTAGTTTGACAATGTTTTTTCTACTTTTTTGAGTTGTGCATCTTTAATATATAAATGTCATTTTTCATAGCCAAGTTCGACCATCAGCTGGTGTGATCAGCTGCCTACATCCTCTGCAGCCCTCTCAAGCTCTAGCCTCTCATCAGCATCACTCTCCATGGAGTCCCGAGCACCGCCGCCACCACCAGCAACAACGGCGTCAGACGACCTGGAATCAGACGAAAGGCCGTACGTCTGCGACCTGTGCAACTGCGCCTACAAGCATGCCAGCTCACTCCTCAACCACAAACTCACCCACAGGACTGGAGACTTCAAGTGAGGGTTCAAGACTCCTGCTTTTACATGTGAAATGTTCTGTCATTTATCTCTGCTTTAACTTTTAAATTGCTCTCATCTCAAACCCAGGTGCGATTTCTGCAGCAAACCCTACACCAACTACATGTCCCTGCGCAACCACATGAGAATTCACGGTCAGAAGCGTTACATGTGTGACCTGTGTGGGAAAGCTTTCCGCCTGGCACGCTACCTCCGTAACCACCAGAGAATACACGACGACGGGCCCAACCGCTTCGACTGTCCTTCCTGCTGCAAGAGCTACAGGACCATGCTGGAGCTAGCACAGCATCGCTGCACCGCCGCTTCGTCCAGTCAGGTATTTGTTGAGTGCTGTAGCTGACAGTTTGACATTATTCAGACAAGAAAAAGGGTTGATTTATTTATTTTTCTTTATTCTTCTACTTATAAATGAACTATTGGACGTAGAGATAGGAAACAGTCTGAATGTAGATGTTCTTTATAACTAGGGGTGTGAATTGATAGGTTTTTATCAATATCAATGCCATTATCCATTCTGCTTATCAATCCAATTCCTTAACAATTCTTGAGTAGTTGTTAAGCGGCAAAAAAAACAACTTCTACTCAGTCTTCTACACCACAAGCAAGCATAGTGTGATTTGAGTGTGTGTTCTTTCTTTTTTTTTTTGAAGTACTAGGATAAATTAAGTTATTGCTCTATAAAATAAGAATTACAGAGAGGTCAGATTGTTGATTTAATGTTAAAAGAGCTTGCCATAGAGGCGACAGCATCAGAGCAGCATGACGAGGTGAGGTTCTGAATCGGACGGACCCGGGTCACCCGGTCCTGCTTCTGGACTCAAACCTCTGCAGAGCCTTCAGCCTCCTGAGTCTCTCAAAGACTGCAGAGTGTGATTTGTGGAAAAGCTGAGTGGGGGACTCGGCGTTTGTTGCGAGTTCATCTGTAGACGCTGCAGGGGTTCTGGTGCGGGACCTCGTTAAGCCCCTCCGCTGCTCGCGCCGGGTTATTGTTCTGTCGGACCAGTGAGAGGTGCATAGAAGTGTAATTTCTCCGTGGGAAAGATTACTGACCAGTAACTTTCAGGAAAAACAGAAACAAGAGAATCGTAAGAAGACTTGATAAAGTTGGAGGTGTACAATTCAGATGGAATTGGTCTGTTGGAACCGGTTCTAAGTCAGAACCGGTTCTCGATTCCCACCCCTCTTTATAACAGTGGAGTTGAATGAGCCTGTTGGACAGAGCGCTCCTCTGTCTCTGTGAAGTGCCTTGAAGGGTGGAATGATGGACAGCAGTGTGACTGTTAGTGACCTGTCTCTAACTGACTCGAACATATCCAGGTTCTGTTCTTTTTGTTTTTTGTCACATTAATGACTAAATGTAATTTTTCCACATTATATTAAGTCATAGACTAAAAAGACTACAGTCATTCACGTGCTGATTTGTGTTCATTAATCTTGTCCGGTACCGATGCTGCTCCCACAGCAGACTGCAGTTAATACAGACTGATAAAACATCTCTATCACATTAAATGATCCGAGTTTTCCTAGAGAAGAGTCTGCTCGGCCCCTTCTTGTAGAGACAGCATCAGTGTTGGTCTGCCAGTCCAGCTTCTTTCTTAGAAACACACTCAGGTGTCTGTGTTTGTTAACAGCCTCCACTTTATCACCCAGGATGTTGATGGTCTGGTCGGAGATATTTTACTCCACTAATCAACTGTTTATCAACTTGGGTTTAGTTCAATAACTTTATTTAGTATTCAGTCCAAACGTATAAAAATAATTATTCTCCCTCTGTTCTTTGGACTGGAAAAGTCTGTAGTGTAGTTATAGCACTTTTCTAAGTCAGGGACTACAAAGCTCTTTACAGTCATTCACTCTCTGATGGCAGGAAGCTACGTTATAGAAGAGAAACGACCAGACACCACTAGACCCTCTGACCTCCACCAACAGGTGATCTGGGTCTCGAACCGACAACACTACCGGTTTCATAACAAACACCCTCCCTACAGAGCTGCTGCTGCTCCAGTAGTAATATAACAAAATCTGCATTTGCTTTTTCTGTCATATGAACAACAACTAGTGACAGACTCTCAGTGATGTCATGCTGAACTAGTTTACTTTGTTTTAGTTTCGTATCGTTAGCAGCTTTCAGACAATCCTGGTCCAGACTCAGGTGCTGAGGCTTGAGAGGGTGAAGTAAGATATTACAGGACTCTAACGCTCCATAATTCTAATGAATCTGTTCTTCAGGACCCACTTATGAGCACCAGCTCTGTAGTGGGGTGGCATAGTCACATAATGACATTTGCGTATCGTGATGTTTTTTTTTTTTTTAGTGCTGTCAGTCGATTAAAATAAATTAATTAAATGCAAATTTGAAAAAAATTAATTGCTTCTTTTCAGAAAAAAGAAATTACATGCAGTTTACAATGTCCATCCAAGAAATATGCCAAAATGTTTTTAAAAATCATTTTTAAAGCTTTTATAATTGATGAAAAAATGCATTTAAATTGCATTTCAGTTCAAAACAGTTGAAAAACAAAAATTCCTGACTAAAACTGGACAGACCCTAAATACAGTACTTTATAAATCTATTTGTTTATTTTATGTACAGTTTCAGAAGGGTATTGTTTTAAAATAATAATAAAAGAGTTCCAACATGTGGAAACACTATGAGAGAATCATTTTTTGGCGTGTTCAAACTGACCCACGGTCTGCCTCGTTTTCAATGAGGGGTCCGGGTCACTCAGGTCTCTGTTGTTTAAAGACTAGTGTTTGGAATGGGATCGCCTTGGTCCGGTTCTGGTTTTACTTTTCAGATAGAGGTAGGGTCTGGGTTCGTACCGAGCCGAACTGACACCTCCGTCCGCTTGGACCTCGGTGTCAGACCAGGACTGGACCCTTGACACCTGCTCACTGCTGAACCGAACCGGACCGTACGGCGAGAAAGGAGCAGGAATAAACCTTAAAGGCTAGAGACCGTCCAGTTTCACTGCCGATTACTTTCAGTTTTCACGGTGGAAGGAGCGGAGAGTTGAGTTCCGCTACCGGGGAGAGACCGGTGAAGCGAGTGAACTGATGAGATCTGAGGAGCGGGCTGGAGGGAGGACACGGGCTGCGTAAGGAGCTGCAGGAAATCTGACGCTGACAAGCGCTCCGCCTGGCTTCAAACACAAGTTGCGTTAATTGCGTTATTTTTTTTTTTAAACGCGTTATGTCTTCAAAATTAATCATCACAATTGACGCGTTAAATTTGACAGCACTAATTTTTTTGTACAGGTATTGCTTTAACTCTATGATAAGACAGACTCACCGCTACTAGCAGTTTTAGAAGTTTGCTTTTGAATTCACTGTCCATTCAGGACATACTGACTTGTAAATGATTAATTTATGATCTAGCAAACAAAGTGCTTTATTTGAAGCTGTGAATTGTACAAGATGGATAACCTCCTGAAAAGTGTTTGAAGTGCTTCAATGAGCTGAAACCTCAAAACATTAAAATAAATCAAAGAAAATCTAAAATACAAGTTCAGTTTCTCATGAACATCTCAGAATGAACATGTCATGGTTAAATGTCTTATGGACTAACCTTCATTGTAACCACATGCCCATCGGATGGCCAACTCCTGTAGTTTGGCCTCTGGATCTTTGGCCTTTGCTATTTATTTATTATTTATATCATCTGAGCCTCATCTGATCAGTTTGCTGCTACCTGCAGCGAGTGTTGTCATGTACCAAAGTTTCAGTATTCTATACCGATACCAGTGAAAAACCACGGTTCTTGGTACTAAAGCAAAACACAAAAACAGGAATTGAAGTAAATCAGAGGTCGCTCTAGACTAGACTTTTTTGTTTTCTGTCATTTTTGACTGATGGTGAAAAAAATCAGGTCTTAATCTCCTGTCACTTATTAATTTTAAAAATGATAATAATGACATTTTCAGCAGCATTATTTCATTCCTTTTGAATAATATTGTAATTGTTCTTTGACTGTTTCATCCTCCACTGAGGGTCCAGAGAACCTGAGAGTGTTTAAGCTGCAGCGGATCGCGTGGTTCTGATGGATCAGTTGATCCAACACCAGGCCCAGTTCAGCTCAAACATCCATAGGACTATATACATTTTGTTGGACACTTTGTAGAAGACAAATATCTTGCAGCGCAGCGTTTTCTATTATTGGGGGGGGGGGGGGG
>SSNR01000470.1:307145-352145 GCA_006937965.1 Callopanchax toddi
GGGGGGGGGGGGGGGGGTCCTGTGGTGTGATCAAGTGAGTATGCACTTTGCACAGAAAACGTTTTTTTCTTTTTTGATAAAATGTGTTTTTAAATCACTTGTTTTTTCTGTAAATTTGATATAAAATCTGCCAGAATTCAGATAGTAGGCACCAGATTTAGGACTTTACAGGAAGCTTTTGCTCTGAGTTGAATGACTTTATACTTGGTACCTCTGAGGAAACTGCATGTCATTGTAGATACAGAAACACTGTATGGATGATGATCATGGTTGGAAACAATATGCAGTATTATTTACTTTTAAGAGTGTGTAAATAATGTAATGTGGCATGTTTTCTTGACCCTTTGTCCTCTTTCCAGCTTCAGTTCTTACAAGTTTCCTGCTTTGGACATTTTCCAGCCCACAGTGTGCGTGTGAGTGTGCATGCTGTGGAGACAGGGTTAGACCAGCGTTAGGCTGAGTTTAGGGAAAGGATCAGGGTTAGCGTCACACAATCAAAACACTTCAGCAGGTTTTCTGCACAAGTGTAGTAATCCAAACTTATATGTGTGTGTGTGTGTGTGTGTGTGTGTGTGTGTGTGTTTGTTTGTGTGTGTGTGTGTGTTTGCGTGTACGTGTGGGGTTGGTTCATAAGAACCGGTTCAACTGCCCGTCCTGCTTTAAGAGCTACCGAACCATGCTGGACCTGGCCCAGCACCGCTGCAGCGCCGCGGCCAAAAACCAGGTTGGTGTGAGTGTGAGTGAGCTGGTGTGAAGCAGTCAGCTGATCGATGTGTAGCTGTGAGGGCCGACATGTGATAGGTAGGATCAAAGCCATGAAGCTTCAACAGCTGGCAGAAAGGCTTCTAATCTCTCCCACACTGGCTCCTTAAAAGAAGTTTAAAATGTTGTAGCTTTGTGTTGACTTGTTGGTAAAAGCACTGTCTACTATCTGAGCCTGATTTTAAAAGTGAAGCTAATCTAAATGAGGGACTTTTAGAGTGTTGGGAGAGACATCTAGAACCCAGCAGCACACAGGAACTCCCACGTAGCCGGGCTAGCTCGTTGTCACATGTTTCATTTTGATTTAGTGCAGAGAGGCTGATGCTGAGGCAAATGAGACCACAGTTTGAGGACATGTATGACACTAACCCTGACCCTATCCCTAATCCTAGTCCTAACCACAACCTTAGCTCTAACCCTGATCCTGTCCCTGACCCAAATCCTACTTTAACTCTGACCCTGACCCGACCTAAGTCACACTGATTAGACTAGATTTTTGTTCACATACATTGCAATCAAACCATGAATCACTAGTAAATAAAGATTAAACATAATGTTTTTAATGAACACTTTATTCAATCTCTAGTTTTGTAAATAAACATGAAGATCCAGATTAAAGGATGGGTGGACACAGAACCTTTTCTGGTCCAAGGCTCGGATTTAGCATTAGTCATTCAAGTAGATCAGCCTACAGACGAACTGTAATGAAGTCATGTTAAAGTGAAGTAGAATAAAAAAAATTGAACCAGTCAATAATAATGTAGTTATAGTTTGTTTTCACTTCAAATCAAACCATTAGCTGCTCTGGAGGATTCACCAAACATCAGAGGAACGATCCTCCAAAAATAAAACCAGTAAAGTTCACCAGGTTTTACTGCAGGTAGGGGAATTGAGAATTAGTTTGTTCAAGGTTTTAGATTAATTATGAATTAAATTATGTAAGCACAAACCTCGTTATGGTCAGTGTTGGAGGACAGAGGGGTGTACTTTAAAGCAAGTTCAACTTAGCTGAGTTTCCTTATGTAAGCTGACTCAACCAACCCTAAAACTATTAACAGATTACAGTACGTCTACAGTGATCCTGATCTGTCTTTGTCACATTGTCATGGCTCATGGTGCTCAAAAGTCAAGAACAGCGTCGGGTAAAGTGGCAGCTTGTTGCAGTAGGTCTGTTGTTTTAAAGGCAATTTTTGTTTTGGGGATTTCATTTTAAGTTGAGAGCACTGATGTGTTTTTTTTGAGTGATTTGTTCTGGTTTGAAGGCTGTGCTGCTTCAAGGATTTTTGCTGTAAAGGTTCTACTTTTTGGCCATTTGTTACGATGTGTAACCATAGCAACAACAGGCTTGTTTACAAGAGGGAGCAGCTAGTTGACATCTCAAAAGCTCAAATAATACCCAAACTGTGACCCAAAATAACAGACGTGGTACAGAGGAGTAAAGCAGAGAGAGAAGAGGAAGTTCAAACCATCGCTTCCATCGATCATAAGGGGAATGTGATCTCTCTTTAATGAGATGGATGAGCTTGAAGCGCTGATGAGGATCCAGCCAGAATATCTGGAATGCAGTATTATGTGTTTCACTGACACATACTCAACGTCTGTCTGCCCAGCGTATGGACAGTATGAACAGAGAGATTTGAAAAGGAGCAGAAAAAGCAAAGAAGGTGGATTTGCTTGTCAACTCAGGACACGCTACTGTGAAATATAATCTATAAAACCTTTGTCTAGATTTTTTACCAAAGGAGTTTACCAGTCTTGGTAGCAGTATGCATCCCACCATCAGTTGTTGCTAAGCTACAGTCACACCACCCCAATGCATTTGTGACGATATCTGGAGATTTCTGACATGCCTCTCTCTCCTACACTTCCAAAATTCCAACTGTATGCCATCTGCAGTACAAGAGAGAGTACACTGGACTGGATTTGTTCTGTGCTAATGTCAGGGATGCATACAGCTCCTGTTTATGACCTCCTCCTGGCAAAGCGGATCATAATCTGGTTTTTCTCTGCTCACAGTACAAACCCCTTGTTAACCTGTGACCAGAAGAACTGTGGAGATGGTCATGGGAAGCTGTAGAAACTCTGCTGAGATGACTGGGATGCACTCTGAGCCACGTGGAGATTAAATGAATGCCATGTCCGAGTGTGTGACTGACTATAAACCTGTGTGGACAATGTCATCCCCACCGGAACAGTGAGGTGCTTCAACAGCAAACCCTGGATCACCAGTGACCTGAAGGAACGGCTTAAAAAGGGGAATGAGCCTTCATGGGTGGAGAAAGGGAATTATTAAGGAGTATAAGCAACTCAAAGTTAGGATTCAAAACAGCAAGGAGGCTTACAGAAAAAAATCTAGATTGATCAGCAGCAGAACAGTGTCAGGGATGAAGGACATTACTGGCTTCAAGCAGAAGAAGAGTGAAGCAACTAGTCGTCTGAACAAAGTCGGTGAACTAAACTCATCCGTACGTTCTGTTCAGCAGCATCCTCTCCTGCCCCCACCCAGTCAGATCTTCCTCCCTCCCTTGATCTGTCACAGCTTGGCTGTTTTATCTTCCACCTCAGCCGGGGATGCTGCTGCTGCTCCGTTGTTGTCATCAGTCACATCAGAAGATGCTGGTTCTGCCCTCACCTCCCCTTCCTTCCTGCCTGCCTGCCTGTCTGGTGAAGAGGCAGCTGGTCCAGGTTTGTTCAAATAACCTCCAGAAGACACAGATGGACGCCTCCAACAATCACCTGGATTAATGGCTACCTGACAGACCACGACGGGGGACTGTACTCTCACTGATCCTTTTTACTCTGAACACCTCAGACTTTCAGTGCCAGTCAAATTCCTGTCATCTGGGAGAAGAGCTGCCGCCTGCTGTGAGAACTGGGTTCTAGGTTTGTTCTGTTTTTATCAGAATGAGAAGCAACAGACTCTTGACACACTCCTGTTGCTGCTGAGCTAGTGACAGCACTGCCTGTTCAAGTGCATTCTGGGACTTGTTGTTTTATTGAGTTTTGAGCTGTGCAGCAGTGAGCAGGTTTTGATGCATTTTTAATGATCTGTGGCCTTCAGATACATGAATTAAATGAAGACATTTCTAAATGTTGGTGTTTAGTTGGCCTTGGAAGAGAGTTGTCAGTGAGATTCAGGTAATGAGGACCTGAGTGGACTTTCTTGTTGTAAACAGACAAGTTTGTACAAAAAGTTAATTCCTCCTTCTGACATTTAAGGCTTCGATGAAACTATATCATCTGCAGTGAGATGCTAGATGAGCACATTTATAAGACATGTTCTAGGCCTTAGGTAATGAGCCATTATTCTCATCCACGGTGCCATGATGGTATATGGCAAATAATATAATTTTCATATGTAAAATACAGTAGATGTTTGTTTTTACTCGAGAGCTATGCGACAAATCACAAGGTGTTTTACAATCATAAGTGAGACAGATCTACACAGAGGGTTGGCAATAGATCTAAAGCAGGGGAAGAGACTACAGAGGAAGTGACTCTGTACAGCCGGTCGTATAACGGCTCTGATTGGGTTTAGGTGTGCTGTTCAGGGTGTAACCCCAGTATGAGACAACAGGAATCACCTGACTGACCATAACAACAGCAGGTCGTAATGAAGAGATGAAGTCTTGTTTCTCCAGTCAGAATCTGTAACATCATGACAACCTTTAAACCTAATAACTAAACACTCGAGGAGTCATCTGATTGAATAAATCAAATCCATCGTCAGTCCGTTAATAAAGTTTAATTTAGCTCACAACAGAAATCAGAATTTTAAAGAAGTCTTTTTATTTAATGTAGTCGGTTTCTTGCTGACTATTAAAACTGCTGTTTGCTTCTGTTTGTTTTTTTAAATAAATCTTTATAAAATAAACTGAATCGAATCGTTACCATGGTGATTCAGTCAGGTTTAGATGGAGCCACCTTTATGACGATAAACACTGACCTTCAGTTTAATGCTAGTTTTTTAGTACACCCCTCGGTTTGATGAAGTGGGCATCTTCTGTAGCACAAAGCCAGTGAAGAACATTTAGGAGCTTTAGGTGAACGGTCTGTGTGAGTGCATGTGTTTGTGCGTATTGACCACTCCATCCCCTCATATCTGTAAGGTCAGAGAGACAATCAGAGCAGTGTCAGATCTAAACTTGAAACTGAAGACCTGAGCAGCTTGGAGGCTGATTGAGTGGGGATCATCTCATTCATCTGTCACCTCTCCTCCTACCTGTGTCACAAACTGAGTCACTTTCATCAACCATGTGTGCAGTGACCTGGTTGATTTTAAATCCCTGCTTTTCTTTGTCTCTCCTCTCTCTCTGCCCCTCCCTCTGTCCAGACTGGAAGTCGTCGTTCTAATTTCTCTGCAACTCCTCGTCGCCAGCAGCAGCAGCAGCAGAACAACGCTACCTCCATGATGCAGCAACAACATGGAGGACACTCCCAACAGGATTCCTTGCCCTCCCACTGTGTCCCTACAATGTCCCAAGGAGGACAGGGAGCTGGTGTCACCGGCCAGTCTGTACCGGACCCCCACCAGGTAGGAGGACCGGATCAGGCTGCAGGTTAAAGGTCAACACCCACAGAAACACTAGACTTCAGCTGCAGCTACCAAGTATTCTGTCAGGTCCTGAGTACTCTGATATAAATACAGTACCAGCTTCTCTGCTCTGCTCTCTTGGGCTGCCACTATTTTGATTATTCTATCAACATATTTTTTGAATAATCAAATATTCTAAACTGCACATTAAAACAAATTCTTTCAAATGTTCTATCAGGATCCTGAACATAAAACTCAAAGACGCAACATTAATCAATCCAACATGGGCCCCATTATTATCCTGTGAATCACCTGATCTCTGAGCAGTCGCCTGGTTAAAATGGAGCCTTCGTTCTGTTCATTTTGTCTAAATGATTTTTTGTAATCGAGCCATTTGATTAATGGTGTCAGCCTGCTTCTGATGTATACCTTTGTTGTTATCACGTCCGCTCAGGTCTCTATGCTCTTGTGCCCAGCAGGTCCGACCCAGCTCGGTGTCATCTCAGAGCAGCCAGCAGAGCATGAGGGGCTCGTCCTCCAACAAACACGTCCCCTCTTCAAGCTCCTCTTCATCCTCCTCCTACTCCCTGCTCCAACCCCTGGTGCCTGAGGTAAAGGAGATGAACTCAGGATACACTAGACTGAGCGCCAACCCCATGGTAGGAGAGAGTGCCGCCACACGTACCTGCTGTCTGTCTGCCTACTAACGTCAGGACAGACAGACTAACACTTCATGCTCAGCGTCCACCAGGAGCAGCTCAGGCCTTTATTGAGCGCAGATATAGAACACTAACTGATACCTGGTATTAGTTGGGATTTGAAGAGCCTAATCTCTATAAAGTAATGAATCCCCCTTTTTAACAGGTGCTGCCAGCTGCAGAGACACTCTGTGAACACGGTCTCAGTCCTTTGGGGTTTGGGTCGCTTTATTTAGGTTTTAGCACTGATTATCCACTTTAAGTATTGTTATAGAGCAAAGCACCTTTAGATGAAGCAGTCCAGATGTGTATGCCCCGCTCACTGGTTCTGTTATGTCGTTCTTTAGTCTGGAGCTAGAATACTGTGTAGCTACTGTCATTAAGTACTAAATGTTTACATCACATCCTGGGTATTAGGGGTGTTTACATACTCAAACTCGGTGTTAAGATGTAAGAACCTAAATTAAATCATGTTTGGTTCAAGTAATAAATGAGTGAAGCTTATGCTGATTTGATCTACATGATGTAGTACTCCTATTGGTACGCTGTACTGGAGGTATTACTGACCAATACCTTCTGTACCTGGTTATTACCTGGTTATTGTTGTCAGGTTATTATCAGCAGATTCGAGCTTGGTTTTTGAGAACCCGTTTCCCTGTTTTGGTCTTGTTTTTATAAACCGTTTGCTGCTAAGGTCTAGTAGCTGCAGTCTTTCTTTAGAACCAGCCAGCTGGAGCTTTCTGAATCAAAGAAAGTTTCAGGGCTTTGAGACCAGAGTAATGTTGAGTGTTTGAGAGATGTAATTTAGTGTTTTGATACATAATGTTACACTTGGCTCATAGCTTGTAGGTCATTTCTTTATTGCACTCTGCTGCTGGCAGGAAGTTGTTGAACTTAGATACTCCTCCTTGTTCTGCCACCTTACTGTGGTGGAGGAGTTTGAGTGCCCTGGTGTTCCTAGGAGCTAGGTTGTTAGTGCCCTGTAGGGTCTCCCATGGCAAATTGGTCCGAGGTGAAGGGTGAGACGGACAGTGGTTCAGAAGACCTTTTATGGGAGATGCATCAGAGTACCCGAGCTGGAGGGTTACTGGGGTCCAACCCTGGAGTTGGTACACATGAGTGAATGCCTGGTGGTCAGGCTTTCGCCTATGGGACGGGGGGGTCTGATCCCTGGATTTGGACATGGAGCCATCTAGAAGCTGTAGCTTGTGGAAGAAGCTGAGTGGTACCAGCCTGGGCTCACCCAGGCTCTGGAACCCAAGTCCTTGATAGGGGTTGGACTCTCTTCTATGCTGGAGTTGCTATGGGTGGGGTGAGGACTGGGGTGGGCTTTTCTTTAGCATCAACAGACTCTGCCTGTACTTTATGTTGGGGTTTACCCTGAGGAACAAAAGGATAGCTTCTCTGCACCTTTGGACCAGAACGGGTCCTGACTGTCATTACAACACTGTCGGAGACTCCGCGTGTCTCACTGCAGATCAGCTGTGTTAATCACTCTGTTACAGATCATCTGAGCCTAAGACGTCTAAATTGTTTCAATGTGCTTTCTAAGTAAACTGGACATTTCTACTCAGTCATGAATGTTTTGTTTGAGATGTTATCAAAAACTACATAATGTTCAACTCTAGTTTAAACCACGAGGCAGAGGACCAGGATGAGACTGTAGAGTCAAATCACTGAAGAGCAGCCTCTAACCTGCCTTCCTTTCATTGACTTTAAATACAGGCAAGAAGCTTCCTCTGAGATAAAAACCCATGAAATGGTTGTAGGTACCATCCTTCAGATGGCTGACGTCCTGCTAGTAAAATTAGTGATCGTCTTTTTTCTGTACATATATATATATATATATTTGACCTTTTTTGAACTTTTGTTTCCTGAGCTAAGAGCTTAGAGACACTAAAACTCTTAACGAGAGATCAGTAAAGTTGTAGAGGTCTTTAAAATGATATTTCATTTTTTTCTTTGATTTAACTCGTTTCTGTTTGTGCTTCCTCTGCCTCCCTCTGCAGCAGAAGCACCAGGACACTTTCTCTCTGGCCCCCCAGCGACCGCTCACCACCATCAACCCCATCGGCCACTCCCTCCATCCGAACGGCGCGGCCTCACTCAAGCCTTCCCCTGTTCCACGGACCATCCAGGCCATGCCCTGGGAGCAGCGCTCCCTCTACAATCAATGAGACTCCTGGGAACCAACGAACCCTTCCCATCACCTCTACCACCCCACACACTCTTCTACCACGCCCTTTCCCCATCCAGCATCATGGATGACTGTTTCCTGGACACACCTCTGCTTCCTTCACTTCTCTTCGGAACGTTGTGTGCAGGAATGGAGGGGCAGCATTGAGAACTAGTTCAGATTGATTTCTAAGTAGTTAGGTTTAAAACAATGTGTTGCCTTGACCCTCATGTATGATCTATGCCATGTACTGGTTATAAGTTCAGATGTCTGTGCCCTAAACTCTCCTTTTGCTAAGAATTTATCTCCTCCTCCCCCCTTAGTTAAGAAAATATCTATCCTATTATGACTAGTTCCCCTGAACCTTTCCTTATGTTGAACAAAATGAAAAGTTATTTTTTATCAAGAGCGTGTTTCTAATCCAGACGGAACATGTTACAACATTCTTCTTTTGGTCCAATATCATTTATTTTGTAAAGTTTTTGGAAAAGAAGGAATGGAGAAATGTTTAACTCTAGATTCTGCGTTGTGTGTGTTTTACATTAGGAGCCACACTTCTCATGTCCAAGAACCACAAGACATCTGACCGCTACTCTTCCTCATGTCAACGTCAGGTTTAGCTTCTGTGTCCGGTGAAGACTGAAGGGTCAGGGTTAGGATGGGGAATGGGGGAGGGTAGAGTCAGGATTAGGTTCAGGTCAGGGTACGAGTAGGGTAGGGACATGGGTGGGGTTTGGGTTAGGGTAGGGACATGGGGAGGGTTTGGGTTAGGGTAGGGACATGGGTAGGGTTTGGGTTAGGGTAGGGACATGGGTAGGATTATGGTTGGTGCCCACCAGAGACAGACGCGTCTTGCCCGAGCCGTGATTTTTAATAGAAACCATCGTAGAGTGGTCCTATGAAGGACACAACGGTTCTATTTTGGTGCTTGGTTGCGGCTGAGATGTGTGTCTCACCACATTGGGGAGGACTTTACGACACATTCAGACAATACGCTGAACCGCTACTAGTATGACAAAAACAACCACCAGTACATGGACGATTAGAGTTTCATTGAGTATTTACCCATTGCTGAAGAATTAACAGTCCCACAAAACACAATGGTAATTCTGACCACTAAAAACAAAAAGATAAGCACTTCCTGCTTCCTGTTCTCAGATCCTGTGAGATATTATCACACGGTTGGGCAAGCAGCGTTCAACAGCGCACTGCTTTAGGAACGTGTCCTGTAAGACGAAGCTGCAGAGTTGGGTTCTGGGTTAGGGTAGGGTGATGGTTGGAGTTAGGGTCACCTCACTGTAGACATTCAGGTTTTTTCAGTCACCTTATCCTAAGACACGACTCCTGAATCGTCTCCTGGCTGATGGATTGTGGGTATTGTAGTTTAAGCACTTCTTGGCTGAGGATTGCGGATCAAAGATGACTAAAAATTTTCCATCGTTTGTGTTCCAAACTGACTGTTACAATGTTTGTTTCCTTCACTTGAAAGCACTTTAAGACGAGTGCTGTAAACCGATCACTATCTCTGCTGTAAAGCCTCACACCACCACCCCTGTCACGACCCCGCTCCTGACTCCCAGAACGAGTCCAGAAACATCTGGATACTTCAGTGGCCAAAAAATACACAACGTAAGCTCCGGCTCCAACACACCCTGCAGTGTTGACGTCTTTGTATTTATCAAAAAAACAAAACGATCGTCTCTACTTTAAGGATTAACAACTAGGTCTCAATAAGCAGCCAATCTGATTGGTGAAATAAACTAGTATTTTGTAAACTGTTGAATTTGATGAATAACTAGTTATTCATGGATCCAGTATGTAGTTAGGTTATCTTGCTAACATGGTGTTCATTGAAATACCCACGTTCTCCTGGCATTGTCTTCTCTTTTTAAAGTTGTTTCTATTTTTATTCATGACATGTTTTCATTGTTGCTTTTTTCCTCCTTGTAAAGTGTCTTTGAGTATTTAGAAAAGTGCTATACAAATAAAAATGTTTTATTATTATCACCACCAGTGCTGCTTGGAGGTCTCTAACACAACCTGTGGTAAAAGGTTCAGGTTTCAGACGGTTTTCATTGAGAGACCAGAGGAGGCGCTGGCAGGTTGTTGATGGGATCTCTTTAGTCTGACGAGGAGAACAACCAACACGGATGGTATCAGCTGATGAAGATGAACGTGATTACTTCACACCAAGCTGTCTGCTGTGTTGTCCCTGCAGTACACAGACACAGTGGAGAAAAGGGTTTAGATCCCCGAGAGGAGAGGTCTGTAATGTTCATCAGAGGAATGCTTCAACTGTGAGATAGAATCTGAAAAAATCCCACAATTACAGTTTATGATTTTTAAATAATTTATATTTTATTGCATGAAATCAAGAAGTGACCCAGCAGGAAAATAGAACTTGTTTACCAGGTCAGATGTTCCCTGTAGTTCTTGACCAGGTTACCATCACTGCAGCAGGGATTCTGACCCACTCCTCCAGTCACATCATCTCCACATCTTTCAGGTTTCAGGGCTGTTGCTAGGCAACAGGAGTTTCAGCTCCTCCAAAGATTTTCTACAGGGTTCAGGTCTGGAGACTGGCTAGACCACTCCAGGACCGTGATGCTTCTGATGGAGCCTTGGCTGTGTCTCCGGTCGTTGTCCTGCTGGAGATCAGACATGATCCATCTTCACTGCTCTGACTGAGGGAAGGAGGTTGTTTTCTAAAATCTGGTGATCTCCATCCATCCTCTCCTCAGTGCGGTGCAGAAAAACACCCTCAGACCATGCTGTCTCCACCTCCATGCTTCATGGTTAGGACGATGTTTTGGGGATTGTTCTCGTCCTTCCTCCAAACATGGCGAGTGGAGTTTCTACGAAAAAGTTCTATCTTTGTCTCCTCAAACCTCTGGATCATCCAGATGGTCTCTGGTGAACTTCAGATGGACCTGGACATGTCCCGTCTTCATCAGGAGGACCTACTGCAGGATTTTAACCCATGATGTCGTAGTGTGTTACTAATGGTGACCTTTGACCTTGTGGTCCCTGCCCTCTTCAGGTCCTGGACCAGGTCCTCTCCTGTAGCTCACCTTTCTCCTGATCACTGATTCTCCACCAGACCAGATCTTCATGGCGCTCCAGTCTGAGGGAGACTAACAGTCATCTGGAGTTTCTCACCCAGCTGTTAGCCTGTTGTCCTGCAGCCCATCCCCGCCTTGTGTAGATCTACAGTTTAGTCCCTGGTGTCCTCAGACAGCTCTTTGGTCTACATGGTGGAGAGGGTGGAGTCTGATTGGACAGGTGTCTTTATACAGGTAACCAGTTCAGATGAGTGGAGGACTTCTAAAGACCAGCTAACAGGTCAGAGAGAGACTGGGGAGTTCTGATGGTTGGTAGGGGATCAAATATTCATTTGATGCAACAAAATGCAAATCATTTAAAATCCTCAGATTTTCTGGATTGTTTTTCTTTTCGGTTCGGTCTCAGTTAAGGCGTTCCTCTTTGTAAATGGGGGATCAAATACTCCCTCCACTAAGTCAGTCCAGACCTACAGATGGTCCCTGTTCTGTTTTCCTCTGAACTGGAGCATCAGCTCACTCCTGTGTTAAAACTAGGCTGTGGTTAGTTAGATGTGTTCTAAACTTCCAGGAAATTTAACGGAATCTCTTTAAAATTCAAACAAAAACTGTTTAAAAGTCTTAACACATTTAGAATTTAATGGCAGCAGCTCAGAAGAACGTCTCTAGATGATTTTAGTTTCTCTGAACTGATGGATGATTTGAGCTCATAACTCCCCGTCGTTTGGAAAAATGAAACCTTTTGTTTTTGCTGTTTTTACAGTTCTTGACACCTTAAACCACTAAATGATTTCTCGATGGACAGATCCCTTAAACCTGATGCAGATTGCTGCTCAGACCCAGACTCCTGCATGGAGCTGAGTATGTTCTTTAACAGCAACACTCAACCCTCACATCAACAAACATCTGGTCAATTCTTTCCTTAAACCCACACAAAGTGGCCCTGGTGATCCAGGAGGAGTCCACCTGACTGTGTCAACACCTCTTGGACCTCAAATGAAGGAATCAGCAATAATCCAGTCCCTGAACAGGCTGATGCTGGAGAACTGAAGGACCTCAGAGGGACACTCGCCTCCATTTTCTATGGAGGCGAGTGCTTTTCATCTGTTAGGAACTGGACACACTCCAGTTTGACAGTATAGTGTGGAGGATGCCAGCCTCACCATGTTTTTTGTTTTTTAATCCTGGTGTTTCACTGAGATTAGGATTTTTTTCTCCCAGTGGAGACCTGCTGGAGGTTCAGTATCTTACCCTCAGTAAAGCCCTGGTTGTCTGCGACCAGGCAGTGGAGCAGGTTGAGTCCTTTAAAGATCTCAGCACACCTGTCTGTCTCCTCCAGGATGTGAACCACATTAACAAAAAGGCACAACGAGGCCTTCACCTGCTGAGGAAATGAGACGCTTTTAATGTTAGGAAAAAGGTTTAAAGCCGGGTCACATCCTCACAGTAACATTTCTACATGGGTCCTTTAAGTTCAACACAAATCAAAAGTTTCCCTGATTATTAATCAGGCTGCAGAACTATTGGTTCAGCTCAGAGAAGGATCAGAGTCCTGCTGATCACAGGAACACTTTACCAAGCAGAGCTCCTCTCCTCTGGACGGTTCAAGATCACATTTAGATCAAACAATCCATCAGTGATTCATTAATGATGTTCAGGAGGGTTTTCAGTAAAGCACTGAGGCATTTTAGACACACTGACATGGCTCAGATTTGTAAACAACATAGAAAATACACAATTATTATTTTTTTAATGCTATCTAACCACTGAGGATAATGATTTCACCCTGTTGAGTTTAGAAGAGTCCTCTCTTTAATCTGACTGACATGAGATCCTGATGCTTCTCAGATTTTAGTCATCTTCATTCAGTTTGGGGTGTTTCACACACCTGTATAATTTCCAGTGTTTATTATAGCTATAGGCTAAAAACTGAAATGATAGGTTTTGGGTTTAGATCATGGAATTGTTTAAGAATGGCTCAAAAACATTGCAATAAAAGAGGAGGACATGTTTTTTAA
Organism: Callopanchax toddi; assembly: GCA_006937965.1. Lineage (NCBI taxonomy): Eukaryota > Metazoa > Chordata > Actinopteri > Cyprinodontiformes > Nothobranchiidae > Callopanchax > Callopanchax toddi. The sequence continues at coordinate 320,393 of SSNR01000470.1, forward strand.
TCATTCATATTTGTGAACAGGAAAACCGAGTTCAAAGGAAACCCCCTTCGCTGTACAACTCATCCCATCCAGCAGCTATTAGATTGTGAAACAAGCTGTTCTTATGTGTCCATTAAGGTGATTTAAGTTTTTAATATTCTTTGAATTTTGAACAGCTGTAACAACCTAATTCCCCACAAGTCAGTCTGTCTGTCTGTCTGTTTTATAACATTTCACTGAAGTATAAAGAAAAAAATCCAAGCGTGATTATGTGTGCAGACTGACCACTAGAGGGCAGTGTGCTACAGACTAGAGCAGATGTTTGAATCATTTCATTCTGACTGATCCTGTGTTACTAAATTCACAGGAGAGACCTGCTGCCTCCTTCTGATGATGCAGGAACACTTTCATAAGAACAATGCACTTTTTGGTTCGTGTGTGTGTATGGGATTAACTATAAACCAACTATAAGTAACTTAGAGTGTCACTAAAGCAGCTGTGGGCTCCTGCTGATTCTTTATCAGAACTTATTCACTCAGATTTTATTACTGATAAGAATAACTTCTGGAATAGTGTCCCTACAAGACTGGACTGCTGATGATGACGTCACCGTCTGATCTAAATAATGGTCAAACACAACATATCAGAAAACTCTGACATTGTTACAAACATTCCAAAAACGTGTTGTCTGCCTGCGTGAAAACAGCTAACCGCACAAGGAACGTAGGCTACATAGAACTTCGGTTTCCATGGTTACTCCTAAATGCATCATTTAGAACGCTGAGAATTGTCCTCAAAGTCTACAGTCATCACTAGCAGGGAGAGTGGGGTAAAGTGGGACACCTTTTGCTCCCCTCTAAGCGAGCTAAAGTGACATATCAGTTACATTTCCCATTAATTCAGGATTTTTCCTTGAAATGGTAATTATCAGTGTAACCTGACGGATCATCAAGGGTCGCTGACCTTTGACCCCTTTCATTCCACACACACTTCTTCACTTTCCTGACTGGTAAACTGGGTCATAACTCGAATCATTCCAACAGCTTCCACAGATAAAGGCTGCTGGCGCCTCACTCTCACCATGGACCCATCAGCTGATCTCCCACTTACTAATCAAACCCATCTCTCCAGTCCTCCTTAACACTACAGTCAGATATTCAAACTGTAATCATTCTGTTTACAGGATATCTCTTCACCCTGTGAACACTCAAGGTTAAATTCATGCGGTGTTTAAATCTTTTCCTGGTTTATTTCTCAGTGATCCTTAATGAATCAAAGGTATATTCATTACATTCTGCTAAGGTTAAATAATGTTTATTACTTAAAGGTAAGTTGTTTCATTAAGCTTTAAACTCTGATTAGTCAAATACATCTTAAATATATCTATTGATGAATTAATAGGGTTATTCTATTACTATACTTCTCTTTTCAGAAATCATGAAATTATATGTTCTGTGTTTTAATCTTTTGGGTTTAAAATGACAAGTATATTAACTTTAAACCATTTTATTAAATTAAACTTCACAAGGATTTCTTTTCTTTAAAAGACTGGAGCTATGTTGTTAACACCCCTTTTACATCTGTCTCACTGTAATTGGCTACCCTAAGATAACTAAGGTTCTCAAAAGTAACTTCAGTTCAGAACCACGTCAGTCTTCACTCTGCTGAGTTCTGACCCCGTTCCCCTCGTAGCGGGAGGGACCCCCGTAAATACTTTAAATTATTTCAAAAGGCTCAGTGGACAGCACGCACCTGCAGGTCCGCCTGAAGTATGAGGCTGAGGAGAGGGCACAAATTCAAAAAATGGAAGTGGAGGCGGATAGTTGGAACTGTTAAAGCTGGAGCTCCGAAAACTGGAGATGGAGGAGTAACTGCAAGTTACTGAAGCACCCTCTGCTGATTTAGCTCCTTGTGAAAACACTCATCCAGATGTTTTCCCATCATGTGTTGTCACTCGATCTCAGCTGAAACACTAGGCATTTCAGATTTGTTTGGAAAATAATCCTGTGTCCCATACTCAGGAAAAAGAAGGACATCAGAGTTCAGAGTCCTCACTAGAGAAACCGTAGCAGAAGAACAAAAAGCGGACCCCTCTTTGTTACTGCTCCACAAAAAGGAGGTGCCAAATATTACTTAGAAAATGAGGTTTTAATGCGTTGCTGGGACAACTGAAAGTGCTCTCTGGGAAAAGTCACCAGGTTGTTGTCCCCTCAGAGAGGAGATTCTCAAAATGTCACTTCTTTTGGCCCGGTAGACCCCAGAGGGTCGTAACACTGATCAATGTTTTTAATTCTAAAGGTGGAGCAGCAGGAAGAAAGATCACAGCCATGATGGGCCAGATGGATAATCTAAGGTTTTTTGTATAGTCTGATAAACATGGTTTGTGTGACTCAGCTGTATAGGACAGTTCATATGTTAAATGTTCTTCTGACCCTTTTCAAAATGACTGTATCCTTAATGGGCTTGTGAGCTTCACCTGAGTCAAACAAGGTGACGGGGTGAACAAGTACGGAACTGTCAGTGACTTTAGTCAGTACCAGATGTACCTGATGACATCATGAGAATGGGATGGACATGATGACACCTTGACCACCAGTAGTATCATTGAGTCCACTGGGTTGTTTAGAATGTAAAATTCCCACAATGCAAATGGTGGTAGAACTGTCACTTTGTAGGAAGTAAATCCACTTAGTCCAGATCAGGGGTCTGCAGCCCTGGTCCTAGAGAGCCCTGGTCCTAGAGAGCCCTGGTCCTAGAGAGCCCTGGTCCTAGAGAGAGCCCTGGTCCTAGAGAGAGCCCTGGTCCTAGAGAGCCCTGGTCCTAGAGAGCCCTGGTCCTAGAGAGAGCCCTGGTCCTAGAGAGCCCTGGTCCTAGAGAGCCCTGGTCCTAGAGAGCCCTGGTCCTAGAGAGAGCCCTGGTCCTAGAGAGCCCTCCTGGTCCTAGAGAGAGCCCTGGTCCGAGAGAGAGCCCTGGTCCTAGAGAGCCCTGGTCCTAGAGAGCCCTGGTCCTAGAGAGCCCTGGTCCTAGAGAGAGCCCTGGTCCTAGAGAGAGCCCTGGTCCTAGAGAGAGCCCTGGTCCTAGAGAGAGCCCTGGTCCGAGAGAGCCCTGGTCCTAGAGAGAGCCCTGGTCCTAGAGAGCCCTGGTCCTAGAGAGCCCTGGTCCTAGAGAGCCCTGGTCCTAGAAAGCCCTGGTCCTAGAGAGAGCCCTGGTCCTAGAGAGAGCCCTGGTCCTAGAGAGAGCCCTGGTCCTAGAGAGCCCTGGTCCTAGAGAGCCCTGGTCCTAGAGAGAGCCCTGGTCCTAGAGAGCCCTGGTCCTAGAGAGCCCTGGTCCTAGAGAGCCCTGGTCCTAGAGAGCCCTGGTCGTAGAGAGAGCCCTGGTCCTAGAGAGCCCTGGTCCTAGAGAGCCCTGGTCCTAGAGAGAGCCCTGGTCCTAGAGAGCCCTGGTCCTAGAGAGCCCTGGTCCTAGAAAGCCCTCGTCCTAGAGAGAGCCCTGGTCCTAGAGAGAGCCCTGGTCCTAGAGAGAGCCCTGGTCCTAGAGAGCCCTGGTCCTAGAGAGAGCCCTGGTCCTAGAGAGCCCTGGTCCTAGAGAGCCCTGGTCCTAGAGAGAGCCCTGGTCCTAGAGAGCCCTGGTCCTAGAGAGCCCTGGTCCTAGAGAGAGCCCTGGTCCTAGAGAGCCCTGGTCCTAGAGAGCCCTGGTCCTAGAGAGCCCTGGTCCGAGAGAGAGCCCTGGTCCTAGAGAGAGCCCTGGTCCTAGAGAGAGCCCTGGTCCTAGAGAGAGCCCTGGTCCTAGAGAGCCCTGGTCCTAGAGAGAGCCCTGGTCCTAGAGAGCCCTGGTCCTAGAGAGCCCTGGTCCTAGAGAGACCTGGTCCTAGAGAGAGCCCTGGTCCTAGAGAGAGCCCTGGTCCTAGAGAGCCCTGGTCCTAGAGAGAGCCCTGGTCCTAGAGAGAGCCCTGGTCCTAGAGAGAGCCCTGGTCCTAGAGAGCCCTGGTCCTAGAGAGCCCTGGTCCTAGAGAGCCCTGGTCCTAGAGAGAGCCCTGGTCCTAGAGAGCCCTGGTCCTAGAGAGAGCCCTGGTCCTAGAGAGCCCTGGTCCTAGAGAGCCCTGGTCCTAGAGAGAGCCCTGGTCCTAGAGAGAGCCCTGGTCCTAGAGAGAGCCCTGGTCCTAGAGAGCCCTGGTCCTAGAGAGCCCTGGTCCTAGAGAGAGCCCTGGTCCTAGAGAGCCCTGGTCCTAGAGAGAGCCCTGGTCCTAGAGAGAGCCCTGGTCCTAGAGAGCCCTGGTCCTAGAGAGCCCTGGTCCTAGAGAGAGCCCTGGTCCTAGAGAGCCCTGGTCCTAGAGAGAGCCCTGGTCCTAGAGAGCCCTGGTCCTAGAGAAAGCCCTGGTCCTAGAGAGAGCCCTGGTCCTAGAGAGCCCTGGTCCTAGAGAGCCCTGGTCCTAGAGAGCCCTGGTCCTAGAGAGAGCCCTGGTCCTAGAGAGCCCTGGTCCTAGAGAGAGCCCTGGTCCTAGAGAGAGCCCTGGTCCTAGAGAGCCCTGGTCCTAGAGAGAGCCCTGGTCCTAGAGAGCCCTGGTCCTAGAGAGCCCTGGTCCTAGAGAGCCCTGGTCCTAGAGAGCCCTGGTCCTAGAGAGAGCCCTGGTCCTAGAGAGCCCTGGTCCTAGAGAGAGCCCTGGTCCTAGAGAGCCCTGGTCCTAGAGAGCCCTGGTCCTAGAGAGCCCTGGTCCTAGAGAGCCCTGGTCCAGCTTGTTTCCAACTATCTTTGTTGTTCCTGCTGTTGATTACCTGGATCAGGTGTGTTCAGCTGCTGATTGGCTGTCAGTAAAGCCAAAGTCAGATGTCAAGAGGTAAGTCATAAAGTATAGTTGGAAGCATGAATTGTTTTAAGTGTATTATTCCAGTGAGGAGGGAAAGGATGAGATGGAGGGAATAAGTGAGAGGGTGGAGAGGAGAGGAGTAAACCTTACCCCTAAAAGAGCTTTGGAGAGAGAGGAGGTGGGTGGAAATGACAGAGAGGGAGAGGAGGGTGGACAGATTGGCCTCCTTTCTTTCAGTACATTTTCCCTGTATCAATAACCAGTTTCTTATTTTGAGTCTTACAGCTACAGGCTATGTATTTATATCACTGATCTTTGGTTCTGTATGTTTATATATATACGTATATCTATGCATTTTTAGTTTGTGTTTTCTTAACTTAATTTTTTTATGGCAGGTCAAAGGCTTCACTGGGAAAAGAGCAGCGTCCCTTGAAGTCCCTTCGTCTTAAAGAAGCGCAGAACCTCTCCCTCAGTGGAGAACCAACCCATAAACAGGTGAGAACGAGACTACTACTTCAAAGGATTTGTTTCAGATTTGTTATTGTTGTTGACAACTTGATGGAAAAAATGCACCATTTGAGAGTCAGGGTGTATTGAAGGGAAACTATGGCCATAATTCAACATAGTCTTATTTTGAGTGTCCATAAGTCAAAGTCTTTTATAGAAATGCATAATTATGATGGAAAAATCACTTTAAGATATAGGGTTCATCTTCAAGTCACGATTCCGTCATAATTATGTATTTAAATAGACTTTGACTTGTGTACATTCAAAATAAGACTCTAGGTTGCATTAGTGCAACCTTTAAACCCATCAGATGAACAAAACTAAACAGTGGATGGGCCGTTTTACACTTTGCTTTGAGCTGAAACATTTCTGACATTTTCCACAGATTTTTGGACTTGTTTGTATTTTCTCCTCATGTCATGCTTTATGTGCAAAGGTTTTTTTTAGTCACTTCCATGTAGTACTCTGGATGGAGAATAAAGTAGGAGGGGGGGGTGGAGAAGAGTGGAAGTATTTGCACACGCATTAACGTTGAAGAAAAACACTTCAGAATGAAGCACAAGGATGTGTTCTGTCATGAGTTTCATGTTATGGATAGTGAGAGGCTTTATGTGTTGAATCAAGGGGAGCTGATTGTTCTTATACATCATTATTGTTTGTACTAAATGGAAAAGAGTTACATAAATATGATGCATTTTGAATAATTTGGTTTAAGCATTAATGACATGTAATTCAAATAAATAAATGCTATTTATCTTGCATAGGTAACCTGATTTGTTTGCAGTTTAAACTTTGTTTTTGAAATACGCTCATTATTATTAATTTAGAGTAAATAAACTTTATTAATACTAAATACATAAACTTGAGGATTATTCATTTCAAATAAATAGGCTTTATAATGAATGTGCATTATGTAAGGTTTATTTGGTAGGTTTGTTTAAAAAATAACTTTAAAAAAGTAAATGGGAATTTTTCATGTAAAAAAAATTACATAAATCTTAAATATTTCTGTGACTACGTTCCTCTCATCAGAAAAAACACACTAAATTAAATGAAACCCTTCTGAACCAGCCGCTGGACCTCACTTACTTTTTGTTTTTAATGTTGTAAAATATATTTTTGATGAAGCCTTAAAGAGTTTCCTCTGATCTCTTCTATTTGTATTTTCAGAGTGTTTTACTGAAATCAAACTCTAAAATGTTTTGGTCTTTCAGGATATTAGATGATCAGTGAAGAAAATAGTTTTCTTTATGTTTGCATTATGACAGTGGTCAGCTGCAACCTGCACGTAAAATAAAAGGGAATTAATTAAATGACTGAATTTTAAACTTAAATATGAGAATGAATGAACTCCCCAGCTCCTCTTTTTTCTTGATGTTCATTATTAAGACTTGAGGCCGAACACCTGCTGGCTGCTTGTCCCACAGCCTGGATCGGTCCTGGTTCCAGGGTTTGAACTGGATCAGAAGAGTCCCTGAAGATCAGTTATGTTTTCTTCATGGATGGTTAAATAACTTTAATTCTACTGATCTGATCTGCTTCTTTTCTTCTTTATGATTCAGTCTGAGTCTACAGCTGAAAAGATAAAGATACAAACTTCAGTTTTCAAATGAAAACATCTTGAAATCAAACTTCAGTTTTATATAACCAGATCTCATTTAATTGATCTATTAATAGAATAAAAATCAGGCCTTTAATTTATTATTAAACAGTCCCAGTTAATGACTCGTGTCCTACTGGTTCTATTGGTTTTAATGGTTCTACTGGTTTTAATGGTTCTACTGGTTTTAATGGTTCTATTGGTTCTGACCCTTTTGTCCCACTCAACCCCAAAACAACCACATGACGTGCACGTGGCGGGAGCGCGCATGAAACTCACCTCTGCAGGAAGCGAGTGTGTCGGCCACGCGCCCTTCTCCCGTGGATTTAAACGCCGTCCCGGTTTCCGCTGCGCGCGCCTCCGGTGCGGATCGATGCGATTTCACATCCAGCTGTTAGCGCGCGGAGCGTTGCCCACGCACGCGCGTCTGTTTGGGATAAACAATCGTTCTCGGTTTCGATGGCCCGGTTCGTCTCTGGGCTCCGTTACTTCCGGGCCGTCCCGGGCCTTCGGGCCCGTCACACCGGCGTCCTGAACGCCGGTTAATTAATTCTGATGGTAAATAAACGAATTACACCGGAACCGGAACCGCTTCTCCCTAACGAACCAAAAGAACCTTCATATTTATTTTTCGCCTGTTTTTGTTTTTAAAGGTTAACAAAACTTTCTGTAATTTTTATTTATTAAAATGTGACATTTTGAACGTTAGAAGTGACGTCACTAATGTGGTCATTTATTTCATTAATAAAGATTAAAGCATGAAGCCGTTTCAAAGAGGCAGACGGTGGATTTCAGCCTTCAGGGCCGCGGGCTGTTTACCGGAGTTTACTGGGCTGTACTAGTCTGTACCGATGTTTACTGGTATTTACTGGGCTTTACTGGTGTGTACTAGTGTGTACTGGTGTGTACTGGTGTGTACTGGTTTGGGTTTTCAGGCCTGTGCAGAGAACCGGGCCTGGACTCAGGCCCTGGTGTAGTTGCGCATTTCGGCCGCTGGGTGGCGGTAGTGATCCAGACATAGAGGTGTACCGATCGGCTCCACTTCAGGTGTTCTTCTTCTTCTTTTTCTTCTTCTTCTTCGCCTTAAACAGTTTGATTCGTTTCAGGTGTTTTTGACGGAACTGGAGGAGGTGATGTTTCGGACAGTTAACGCAGAAATAAACGAATAAATGAACGGACAGTGGAAGTTTTGGCCTGAATATTTAGAGGTTCGGTTCTCGGGTGGAGGTTGTTGCTTTCGCCTCCATCTTGTTGTTGTTGTTTATCCTTAGCAGCTGTTTGTTTGTTTGTTTGTCCCTCATAGAGTAGTTTAACCTTTAGATACACCTTTAAAATACCCACATTTAATCAAACTTAAACAAATTAATAATAGTTTTATTTTAATGTGTGTATCTTTTAAACCAGCATCAGTCTTTATAAAATAAAGTTTTTTATTTGATTTATTTTAACCTCTAAATTGCCAAGTTTGTGTCCTGATAGAACTAGTTTAAAAACACTTTTTTTTCTATTATACTTTATATAACTGGATAATTTATGGTTTAATTATTACAGTGTGAAGGTTTTGCAGGAACATTTATTTACAACATTTGTTGTTTTATATATTTTATAATAAAAATGTCCTGGTGTTTTGAACTTTTGCGTAAAAGTGACACAAGAATCAGGCTGTGGAAAAGGGGCCTCGTTCAGTCATACAATGTGGACGATAGGTGCACCGTGCACGTAAACACACACACACATCTGCATAGACTGCCACACATACTCACACAAACTTGTTTTTAAAAGCAGAAATTTTCTCTGTTTGGCATAAATAGTAAAGAAAATCAACCAATAAACACACATTTCCTATGGGATCAATATCCCATAGGAAATAAAATGTTTTGGTGACTGATTTAAGTTTCTTCCTCAGAACAAACTGACTTCCACAAACAGGCATTAGCTTGGAGTTTGATCCATCATGTTTCTATGGAACAACAAAGATTTACACTTTTAACATAAAACTGTTTATTTAGAGATGGTTTAATATTATTGTAATTCTTCTAACTCTTGAAAGAAAAAGTTGTGGAGAAATGTCATTTCTGTCACCAGAAGAGTTTGTGCTGGTTATGGATGTGATTCCAACAGGTGCTTCAGTTAATAAAAACGTCTTGAATCAATCATCAGACAGGAGAAAAGCCACCTTTATTGGTGGTTTGAATATTTTAAATAAAAATAACATTAATCAACAAATCCACAATGTTGTCACAGACAGCATGAATCCACCAGCTAGTTTATTGTTGACCTCAGTGGTAAATGTTTGTTACATTTTCATTTGTAAGTCACTTTGGATCAAACACATGAATAAAGAACCTGAACAGATTATAGTGAACTGAAAAGGAAGAAAGCATGGAGAATTACAGATAAATATTGTATTAACAATAAAATGAAAGGTTTCATTTAATATCCTACATAGAATATATCCTGTAAAGCTGTTAAAAGTGCTATATAAAACGTATGCATTATTATTATTATTCTGTGGTTTGAGCAGAGAAACAGCTCCCACTTAAATACTCTGCACTGTTTTGGAACAATATGCAAAACTTGTCCTTAAAACAGTTGAATCAGTCATATTGGATGATAAAGACACATTGTTTTATTTCAGTAAATCAAACACAGCCATGGTGTTTTTCTAATTCTACTTTTCATATATGGAAAAATCCATAAACACAGAATGAAATGAGCCAACAGAAAACCAAACTTTTCAATGTTCATCCTGACCTCTAAATATCTTACAGCTGCTTGATTGTTCTTAAAAATAAGAGCATTACACAAATTCAGACAGTAATAGATAAATATAAAATTACAGACTGGCCTATTTACCTTGACATTTTTCTTACTGGCCCTTGTCTGCTTCTTTTATTCTTTTACGTAGAATGTCCAGTTATACCTGCTCCACTTCCTGAGAATATATCTTATGTTTATTCATTTTTTAGTATGTTACTAAAAAGACTTGGCATCCTGTTCTGTTCTCAAGTTTTGCACTCAATTATACATATTATAATGTTCTAAATAAAGTTATAAATTAAAAATGAACCCTGAAAGCCACAGGCCTCAAATAAAATGGAGAAACGAGGATGCATGTTTTAAACTTTTCATTTCAGGATCGAATACTGTGATTTGACTGGGTTTCTGTGGGTTTACAGGGACACCTCTTTGTGCTTAGGGACGTTTAAGTTTGTATTTTAAAAATTAAAACACAAAAATGCTGAACCTTGCATAAATCATCAGCAATCTGGATGGAAAACTGATCAGATTGACTAGAATTAAAACGCCCGGTCGGCAGGAACACCCGGAGAGTCCGGTTCTGGATCAGCTGGATTGGAACCGGACTCCTGAGAGTCAAACAAAAGCTCCAGCATGTGCTGGGTCCTGAAACCAGCGCTCCCAGTAGCCCCCTCCCACCACAAACACACTACACTCCGCGTGAGCGTCAGAGCGGCACGTCGACGTCGCCGCCATATTGTGGTTGTCATTGTTGTGATAAAACGCCAACAGAGCGCTAAGGTTTACCCAGGACTTCTCATAAAGCATGTCGCAGTGTTGCGTCCAGTGGAACCCCACGCGTGAGCACAGGTGGTCACCTTCCTCTGGTGAGGCTGAGTCATGCTCTTAGGATGTTTGAGGCATCAGAACAGCGACATGTATGGATTGTTGTTAGCTGTTTAGCTTAGCTAGAGGGCTTTAAAGCATGATGGTCACGTGACGATAACTGAACATCTTCAAATGACCTCATCCTGGACTGGAAGATATAAACAAAAACACAGGAGAAGAGTAAAGGATTCATTAAAACTGCTCTTATTATACATGAAAGTATAAGGTAGTCTATATATATTAGCGTAAAAATTTAAAACAAACCTACAGGATCAGAAGAATTTAAAAAATCAATTGAACTAAATAAAATACCTCAGGTCTCTCAACACTCTGTCCTCCTCTCTCATTCTGATTTATTCATGACAATATACTACCCTTGTTTCTGAACTTTCTCATAAACTCATCACTGACATGATTCCATAGCATCCTCTGACTGAAACACTTGATTCACATCAGTTCTCACTGGAGGCTGTTTAAAGATGAATTCTCCATAATGTGATAATGAGTTTAAGGAAAAATAACTTAAACCGAAGTGACTGACTTGCTGTACTTGAAAAGGCGTATTAGGAATAAAAGTTTATTTGCAAAATATTTGAGTTGATGCCCTCAGTTTGTGAGGTGATTTTTAGAGGGGAGAAAAATCAGGATTTGACTGAAGGTTTCATAAAACTCGAACTGTGATTTTACAAAAAACAGTAAAAGAAATTTTAAAAATGGCTTCAGTTAAAGTTTTGTGACCTTTTAAAACTTGAAAGGCATTTCTAGGTGGAAATTCACTCAATGTTTAATACGCACAAATTTATTTTTAGGGTTTGAAGCAGTTGAAGGACTTTACATTAATTTCCAACGGGCCAAAAATGTCCAAAAACCAGGTGTTTCACTGATCCATCTGGTGTAATAAACCAGACGTTACACTGATCCACCTGGTATACTAAACCAGGTGTTACACTGATCCACCTGGTGTACTAAACCAGGCGTTACACTGATCCACCTGGTGTACTAAACCAGGTGTTACACTGATCCACCTGGTGTAATAAACCAGACGATACACTGATCCACCTGGTGTAATAAACCAGATGTTACACTGATCCACCTGGTGTAATAAACCAGACGTTACACTGATCCACCTGGTGTAATAAACCAGACGTTACACTGATCCACCTGGTGTAATAAACCAGACGTTACACTGATCCACCTGGTGTAATAAACCAGGTGTTACACTGATCCACCTGGTCTAATAAACCAGGCGTTACACTGATCCACCTGGTGTAATAAACCAGGTGTTACACTGATCCACCTGGTGTAATAAACCAGACGCTACACTGATCCACCTGGTCTAATAAACCAGACTTTACACTGATCCACCTGGTCTAATAAACCAGACACTACACTGATCCACCTGGTGTAATAAACCAGACGCTACACTGATCCACCTGGTGTAATAAACCAGACGCTACACTGATCCACCTGGTGTAATAAACCAGGTATTACACTGATCCACCTGGTCTAATAAACCAGGCGTTACACTGATCCACCTGGTGTAATAAACCAGACGCTACACTGATCCACCTGGTGTAATAAACCAGGTATTACACTGATCCACCTGGTCTAATAAACCAGGCGTTACACTGATCCACCTGGTGTAATAAACCAGACGCTACACTGATCCACCTGGTGTAATAAACCAGGTATTACACTGATCCACCTGGTCTAATAAACCAGGCGTTACACTGATCCACCTGGTCTAATAAACCAGGTGTTACACTGATCCACCTGGTGTAATAAACCAGACGTTACACTGATCCACCTGGTGTAATAAACCGGACGCTACACTGATCCACCTGGTGTAATAAACCAGACGCTACCCTGATCCACCTGGTGTAATAAACCAGACGCTACACTGATCCACCTGGTGTAATAAACCAGGTATTACACTGATCCACCTGGTGTAATAAACCAGGTATTACACTGATCCACCTGGTGTAATAAACCAGGCGTTACACTGATCCACCTGGTCTAATAAACCAGACGTTACACTGATCCACCTGGTGTAATAAACCAGGCGTTACACTGATCCACCAATAAACCAGGTGTTACACTGATCCACCTGGTGTAATAAACCAGACGTTACACTGATCCACCTGGTGTAATAAACCAGACTTTACACTGATCCACCTGGTGTACTAAACCAGACGTTACACTGATCCACCTGGTGTAATAAACCAGACGTTACACTGATCCACCTGGTGTAATAAACCAGACTTTACACTGATCCACCTGGTGTACTAAACCAGACGTTACACTGATCCACCTGGTGTAATAAACCAGACGTTACACTGATCCACCTGGTGTAATAAACCAGGCGTTACACTGATCCACCTGGTGTAATAAACCAGACGTTACACTGATCCACCTGGTGTAATAAACCAGGCGTTACACTGATCCACCTGGTCTAATAAACCAGGCGTTACACTGATCCACCTGGTGTAATAAACCAGGTGTTACACTGATCCACCTGGTGTAATAAACCAGGCGTTACACTGATCCACCTGGTGTAATAAACCAGGCGTTACACTGATCCACCTGGTCTAATAAACCAGGCGTTACACTGATCCACAGCATCATTTTAATAATAGTGAAAAACAAATATGTTCTAATAAGCAACTCCAGCTGCTTTTTGTTCTGATCCTCTACCTGAACTCTTAGAGGAAATAAAAATATATAATGAATATGTTCAGAACTCCAGGGATACATGGTGAAAGACTTAAACGTTTTATTCTGAAACAGTAAAAGATAGAAGATCATTTAAACAGAATCAACTAAAACAGTTTGGAATGAATGATTTTCATTAAAGGAGCTCCTGGGAATTCTAAGAAAACAGATTTATTTGATAAAAACTCTCTTTTTGTTTCAAACTGTATTTTATTCATCTGGGTTAAAAGTTCTGCCTCACATTTAAGTTTATGTCCAGAACAACATTTAACCTTTAACCTCTACAGCAAAACCAGCTGAAATACTTCAAAAGTCATTCATTCAACCCCAGACTGTTATTAGAGGACACAACAAGACTTTGATTTATTTTCTACTTAGTTATATTCAAGATGAATAAAGTGACCATAAATGGTTCCTGTTTCTGTAAAAAGAGTGTTTAAAGGAACATAAAAGCACAATACGAATAAAAAGAAACATTGTAACCAGTGAGGTCATCATGGATGTCTATGGTTACCAGATATGATCTAAATCTCACCAGTCTTCATTTACTCAGTGATAAAGTGTCTGTCATTTCATTTTTATTAAGAATATATATATATATATATATTTTACAAACAACATTTTATGTGTTTAGATTAAGTCATTTTTTAATCTTTAAAATGTGAATAAGGAATCTTAAGATGTCATTATTTTTAAACAGAAGTTCTAGTTTAAGAGTTTTGTAATATGTTCAATTTAACACCCATACTTGGAAGTAAAGATGAGTAAAATACTACAGTATTTGAATAAGAAAGTATTTCTCTAAACTGAATTAGTGGCTAATGGATGAGGTGGATGATGTCATCAGTCAGCTGGATGTCATCTATAAATGCTGACCCAGTGAAATAAACTGGAGCATGTGAACGTCTAAAACATAAGATCTGCTTGTTTTTACATAAAATAATAAAACAGTTCAGAACTTCAGGTCAGTTTGAGTAGAAATCTGAAGTTCAGAAAAACGCCCACAGCTCCTGGTTTGGTTGGAGAGAAGAGATGGAGAATGTTCTGGTGGCTGAGCTGTCAGTGTGAGAGTGTCCTTAACCTGCTGTAGACTGGGAAGCATCACCTGGAAACACCCGTTCTCTTTCTTTTTGGGGGGTAAATGCTGACTCACTTTTAGAAGTTCCTAAAGTGTTTCCTTCTCTGGGATAGGTAGTGGCTCCCAGGCTGACCTGATGTCCTCTGAGGAGCACAGATTATAACAGAATGTTCATGTTAGCATGAGGCTGAACTGAAACAATTCTGTAAAGAAGAGTGGAACCAAGTTCCCCACAGTGAGGTTAGAGACCAGTTATCAAAGGAGTGTTTATAGGCATATTGTGCAGTTTTGCTTGTGTTTTAGCACCCCCTAGTGTCCATTTTAAATCACTGTAATAAAACGTTAGCATTGTTTCTGCTCAGAAACACCTAAATGTAACTGTTGAAATGTCTCCTCAGCCTTCACTGCTTTCTACTGGAGCGGTTCATCACTCACTCAAAGAAATCAGCTGTGTTCAAGCAGGGAGAGATGGGGGGGGGGTCAGGAATCATGAGCTAAAAACACTCCGGAGCTAGCATATCAGCTAGCCACATTGGGTTAGCCTAACCCTCGTGAGAAACGTGACTTTGTGAGACTTCAGGACACCGGACCAGAGACTCAGAAGTTACAAACGTGGTATTCTGGATCCAAGCAGCAGATGACGTTTCATTAACCCTGTAAAGAGTCATATTAGCATATAAGTTATACAAATTAGTCATATAAGAAAAAGATTTTAAATATGAATAAGTTACATAGTGTGCCTTTAAACCAGTTATTAGGAGGTAATTACCTTTTCACAGATTAAAGTCGGTTTGGATTTTTTCACCCTTAATAAACACCTTTATTCAGAGACTTCCTGTTGAGTTGACTTATCTTTATCTAATATTTAATGTTTGATGATCTGAAACATTTACGTGTGACAAACGCAAAGATAATCTAGAAGGGGCAAATACTTTTCCACACCACTGCTTGTGTTTATTTCCTTTTGCTAGTTTTAAATGTAAAAACAGAATTTTCTCCTGATCTTTTATTTTCAAATCTTTGTAGCCTCTGAGTTGAGGTAACACTGATTCCTGTCTCCAGCCCAGTGGAGGAGGAGGACTGGGCTCAGAGCAAAGTCTAACAAAATAGAAATGGAATTCAGGGAGAGCAGATAGGTGATGCTGTGAGAGCATTATCGTTATAAAAGGCAGCAGAAGAAGAGTTGAACATTAACAGCCTCTGAATTTTCAGACTGCATGTCCCCTCCCTCTGCATTCCCTCTAGTTCACCCTGTTTCTCCACGACCTTTGACCTCCACCTATCAACCCCTCCCCCTCTACACACAGAACGCTGTTCACATGGTCTTGTGATGTGATTGCAGCTTGTAGGCATTTGGAAAAAGAGCATAAGAAAAAAGTCATTTCCTGGTAATCTATCTTAAATCTTGGTATGTAGAAGCATGTGTTCTGAAGTAGAGTCCTATCACCAAACAGAGATCCACTGAACACATTATAATGTTAATAAATCACATGAATCAACCAGATGTTTGTTATTTTTAAACCTTTGCTTTTGAACACGAATCTGAAAACAAATACATGTCAGCAAATGCTGGCTGGTCTTTTTTCTGAAGTTATGAGACACATCTGATGTTACACATCTGGAGGCGTCAGTATAAAACCATCCTGCAGCGTAACCACCTTCACCTTACATGTGTATATTCAGCTGCTTTACTCATGACATTTGCATTCATCTAACAGCTTTAAAAAACAGGTTATTGTGTTTGCCTTGCTGCTGATGTAACACCGTCACAAACCTTAGAGGCATTATTTGAACTCAGGTTAACTCCGCATGCCGTCAAACTGGCACCGGTTACAGGTTTGGTCCTTTTGAAGGTAAAAATACACACTGTGGTCTCTAAGGTCAGCTACTTCTGCTCTAAACGTGTCAGTGTCTCTGCTTTTAGAATATTATTATAATAAATATCTATAATAATGATGATAATGCACAGGTAAGCAAAAACATATGTATGGTATGTAAAAACATAAAACATGATAGTGACTGAGGTGACGATTACATGAAGGAAGATTTTAATTCTCTGATTGTTTCATCTCAGTGTGAGTCTACATCACGTTGGACTCAAAAATAAACTGATATGTTGGACCACGTTTTCTATAGAAACCCTGTGTGTAGTATATGTCCACACACTATATATTATATATATATGCAGGAACTGACCTTTGACCTGAGCAGGATTCAGAAAAACAACAACAAAAAAAGGTTGGGGCTCAAGTCCCCTCAGGACACAAACCAGGAGCAGCGAGTGAACAGGACCTCAGCAGGACCAAGGAGGTTCAACACATGACATTACTTAGCTGTAAGACTAGTTCAGATGAAAATATAACATGTTTGGATCCATTTTGTGCGCAGCAGCCATTTTGTCAGCGCTGGCGCAGAGTAGCGCCATGAATCTCACTGCTGTAACAGCCACTCTCTCACCGTGGGATTTGAACTATTAAAACTAGAGGTAACTATAACCCAGGGCTAACTACAACCTATGGTTAACCTTAACTTTGGGTTAACTCAGCCTAACTAGTTCTGAAGCCGACAGGTTGACGCGGAGGGAGACGAGGCCTTCTCGCTTCCTCCATTTTGAAAAGTTGTAGTTTGCGGTGCCGCTCCTCGCTGACTGCGCCACTCAGAGAAAGAATAATAAATAGAACTAACGTGTAGTTTAACATTAAGCGTCACATGAATTTAATTCTCTGAGTTTTTGATGAGAAGCAGCTCGAGGCTCCGTCCTGAACTTTAGAAACCGTCTGAAAACAAGACCTTCAATGAGGCGTCGCTGCATTAGAGGAAACACAAACACGGAACTAAAAAAAACTTTAGTTCCAAACTGTTTAGCTTTGACGTGTTTGTCATTACGCCCTCCAGCAGCAGAGTGATTAAACATGTCTGAAGATAAATAGACATGAACAGTGCTGTGCTGAGCTCTCAGTTCTGTCCGCGTCCTGGAACCAGGGTTGCCAGATGTAGTGAGAGAAACAAGCAACTAACAAGCCCCAAAGAAGCCCTTAACACAACAGCAACAACAATACCAGGCTGTTAAACAAAGGACATAGAGGGCTTTTAATTCACAACTTATCAATCTACTTAACATTTCATGCCAAATCATTTCAGGCAACACTGTTATTTTACTTAATGTAATCAAAACCTTTAGGTGTCCTCAAAGAAACTTCAGCAACATTCAAGATTCCTTTAAAATTCCCACTGCATTAGCTTACAAACACCTCTCAGTTACAGATGTAGTAAGAAGAGATTAAAAAAACATGCAAACTAATTACATAAGCAAAAGTCCTTATTGACATTTTAATAATTTATTGAAAGAAACTGCACGTTGCATTGTAGTCTATGAAAAAAGTCATTATGTTTCTGAAATATTCAACACTTGAGATCAAATCCATTCTTTTAAACTCCTGACATCCAAGCTTTAGTTTCGTGTGCATTAAATAAATAACTTAGTTCTATGGATTAGTGTGACCTCACAGACTGGACAAAATGAAAACTTAATAAACAAAATGACATAAAACACACTGAACAGTTAAAATTATATATTTCATATCAAATATACAATAAATAAACTAAATAAATTGTTATTACATAATTTAAACAATTCTTACAAAAATTGTCTTTTATTATTAAACAATTTTGAAACGGTTTAAAAATTTAATGAATGACGGAATAAAGATTTAATGGTGCAGGAGAGCCTGAGCAGCTTAATATAGTCTTATCTGCATAATCATTGTTAGACGTGTTTGACTTGACAGAGAAATAAACCCAAATAAGAAACTACGTTTTCTCAACAAGTCCAGAAAACCACAGCTGCCAATATTTACAGAAACACAAGCCCAAAGTCGCTTAGAATACACGGACCTGGCAACTATGCCTGGAACGTAAAGAGAAAACCCTAGAGGAGGACCCGCCCCTCCAGAGAGAAATCCTGGCTATGACAAGCTCCGCCCCCTCCATAGAGGACCCTGAACGTGCCAGGACACGCCCCCTCTTCCGCCTCTTTACTCCTAGTAGGTCACGTGGTTTGTAGAAGAGAAACGTAAATAGGAGCCCGCGGAGGGGCGGTGTCACCCCCACCCCCCCAACCGGCAGCTCGCTGAACAGAAGGAAAGAAAACCAGTTCTCCCGCTCCGGGCCAGCCTGAGTTTTCCACTCTTCCACCATAGAGCCATCACCAGTCCACCCAGTTCAGCCCACTTCCTCCACACCGCTGGAACTGGCTGCGGATTGGGATTCTTCTGTTCTTCTAATTCATCTGGATTTACGGGAACACTAATTTGATTTCACTTCCAAATCATTTTGTGCGGATCTGAAACTTTAGTTTGGTACCTTTTTGGTTTTCTTCATTTGACATTTTTTTCTTTTGCATGTTTTCCACTTTGAGTTTTAGTGTGACATCTTGTTGCGCTATTCGTTTTCTGCAGCGAAACTTTTTTCTTTGTTTTTGTTGATTTAAATTCGAGGTATTTTGATATTTTTTCACCCTGAGGATATTTTTCACCATGCACAAGCTATATATTGGGAATCTAGGCGACAGCGTAACCGCCGAGGACCTGATCAAAACGTTTGATGACCATAAGATCCCGTTCTCAGGACAGTTCCTGATGAAGACCGGCTATGCCTTTGTGGATTGTCCCGATGACCACTGGGCTATGAAGGCCATCGAAACATTTTCTGGTGAGTTGTGCCTCCTTTTAATCCCATTCATATTATTGGGCTTAGGGAGCGCTTGGTGCCGAAGACACACTCACCTCCAGCGGTCAGCCCCGGTTCCGCTCTCCGTACACGTCCCAGGGTCTGTTACGAGAACATAATCTAGTAATTTAATAATCAGCGTTTAGTGGGTGTGGAGCAGGGTGGAGGCTCAACTTCTGCATGTGTGTGTGTGTGTGTGTGTGTGTAGGGGTGTGTGTGTCCACTCGGTTCTATTAATCAGCTCATCATAATTCAGTGATAATCACCGATTGGGTTCTAAACCAGAGTGGAACCCCCCACCCCCTCCACCAGCACACACCGCGTTAACACAGAGCTGCTTCCCCTCCCCCTTTAAACAGACAATCCATTTGGACAAAGATAGAGAATTACCACACACACAGACCCGGTCCAGTCCGGGTCCCTGGGCTCGGTCAGCCCGGTGGAGCCAGCTCCGTGGAGCCCGTTGTTGAGAACCTGACGTGGAGGCTTGGTCGCCATGGTGTGTCCGTAAACTCCCTCAGCTACTACATGAACCCTCACAACATACACTTTTAGTCAACATTTCAACCATGATCATTTAAATTGTAATTTTAATGGGGAAGATTATTTTAGCTAGTTTTATAATTTTACCATCAAAATCACAAATACTAGCTAACACACCATGTTTCCACAGGTTTCTGTAGCCTATTGTGTGGTGGAGGCTGCTTTTTGACTTCAGACCAGCTTGTTGACCCTCAGAACGTGTTTCTGATCACCTCCTCGTCTGTTTTAGTTTCTTAGCGTTAAAGTTAAATGTCCTCCACCACCCTGAAGCGTCTCCTTGCCCTCTGAAGGCCTCCGGAGCTAGTAAACAATTAGCATGTAGCCGCTCAATGAACTGACCCCCATTTGTTTCCGTTTTCTCAGGTAAAGTGGAGCTTCACGGAAAACGGATTGAGGTTGAACACTCGGTCCCCAAGAAGCAAAGGTAGCTACTGAAAAACCTCCAGCTCTTTCCCCTTTCCAGCCTCCCTCCCTCTTCACAGAGAACCTTCTCTGGAAAAATGAAAATGATTATCTTGTCCATTTGAAATTCAGAGCTGCGCCAAGCCTTTTAAAGGCCGGTAGTGTTTGATTTAGTTGTGCTGCTGAGGATCTGACTGCTACTGTTAGCTAGCTTGTTGAGTTTCCTGGTGTCGGCTGGAGGACCTCAGTGATTAAATGGAGTTAATATTTAATTCATCACATTAGACTCCTACAGCATCTGGGAATGACCCAACAGGCTACAGGCCTCAGCCTGACCAGGACTATGTGTTGTGTGTTAATATGACTATTTAATACAAAATACTGGTGGGCTGTTCACGTCTTTCACCAGTTTTCTGTCGTTTCCCTTGTGCCCTGGTTGTGAACCATCTTGGATCAAAGCTACACATTCACAGTAGAGAGCTGCTACTTTTGTTTTCTGAAGAATGCATAAAAGCTTGGAATTTATGTGAACAAATGTGTGTTAGAAATTTAATTAAACGTCACAAATAATGGTTTATTTTACTTTACGGTGTTGAGGCTCCGTAGGTTATTGTTTACTAGCATTTTTTTAGTATTGAAGTCTTTGTTTAAATTAATTTTAGTAGTAAATCATTTATTGTGAGTCGCCGTAGTTTTCAGGGTAAGTCTGCAGTAATTTAGTGCCTTTTTAATTCCGTATTTGGGAGCAGACCGAGCTAAGAACCGGAGCGGAGCGGCTTCTAGCAGCTTCATGGAATTCGCTTGTAGCTCATCGTTGTCGGCTGTAACCTTTGACACAGATACGGTAGAGCTCCGGGCCAGCGCTGCTGTTTGAACCAGGCCTGGTTTAATACATTCATTTCATTAGTGGACAATAATAAACATTCTGTTAATGAACACATGGTTTAAAATGGAGGCCCTGGATGTGGGACGGGTCCAGAACTCGCGTAGAACACTAACCAGGTCCGGAAACCGTGTGAAGGACTGACTAGTTCCAAAACTCGTGTAAAGGACTAACTGGGTCCAGAATTCCTGTTAAGTACAATGAAGGTCTAGAAGTGATGTAAAGGACTATCTTGGGTCCAGAACTGCAGTAATGGATTACCCGGGTCCAGAATGGGTCGAGAACTCCTGCAATTTGCTAACCAGATCCAGAACTCCCGTATTGGACTGACCAGGTCCAGAACTCGTGTAAAGAACTAACCAGGTCCAGAACTCGTGGCAAGTTCTAACTAGGGCCAGGGCTTGTGTAAAGGACTAACTAGATCCAGGGTTCATGTAAAGGACTAACCAGGTCCAGAACTCGTGTAAAAGTCTAACCAGGACCAGAACTAATTTGAAGGACAGACCATGTCCAACAAAAACATGTGGACGGAAGCACCAGAACCCCTCAGCGGGTCTCTGTTGTTCTGGTACCGACTCCGGGTCCATGATGCTGGAGGGTGGGGGGAGGAAACACCGTGGGCGCGAGGCCTCCGCGGTTCCTTCACAGAGACACGTAAAGCAGCCAAAATGGCGCAGACTAAACCCTGAGCAGTGTCTGCCCACTCCCCTGTGCGGGTTTTTTCCTGACGCACTGTTAGCGGCTCCACGTGCCCGGTCCATTCGGTACCGGGCCGGTTCTGCTCCCGTATTAAAGTAACACGAATCTGTAGTAAACCCTCAAACGTCGCTTCGCCTGCAGATTCATCTAAATGAGTTTAGTTAAATGCTTTTCATGAATTCACTTACCGTGTTTAAGCGGACGACTGGTGAAACGTTTTGTGGTTATATTTATTGTTTTCTGTCGTTATTGTTTTATTTTGTGACAGTGCTGTGTTTACCTAAATTATTTTGTATTTTTGACGTTTTTTCAGCCTAAATAATAATGAGTCTGTGGTCCTCCTGATGTCCGTGGACTGTTTTCTGTGTTATTGTTGCTGTAAGCGCGGTGCTGGCTCGTTAGTAAATGATGTTTCAGAGAAAGTTGCTGTGAAATTGCCTGAACACCTTGAAGCTGCTTGGACTGGCGCTGTGAGGAGGGGAACCTCGGTAGGTGTTTTTGTGCAGAGGAGGAGATGGTGGCGTTCAGAGGAAACTCACTCATGGTGGGGGGAGGGGAAGCCTGTTTTCTATAAGAATGAGGGTTCAATTCCTTCTGCCAGTGTCAGAGCTGGAACTATTAGGGTCAGGGTCAGACACAGCCCCTGACCCTGCCCTGAACACAGACTCAGCAAGAGTGTGAGTCTGTATTTATGGAAGATGGAAACAGGATTTAAAAGTCTGACCCAGTATTCATCAGGAAGTTGTTCGTAATGTGGTTCAGTGGAGGGATAGGGTGGTGGATCCTTATGGAGCAGACTGCATGTGAATTAATGTTTCCTTTAACTTTTTATACTTTAGATTTGTAAGTATTTATTTGCATGTTAGCAGCCCTAAAGGAGAGAATGAGCTCTGTAGTGTTTGCCTTCATTTGGTCAGTGGAGTCCTCCGTTAGTGGGCTAGCTCCTCTGGGTTTAGCTGTGAAACAATAACAGAGCTGTTTGACTTCTCACCCATCCAAAGCTCAAATTGTTATTGAAATATTTCTGTTATAAATCCGTTACTCCATCCTCTGTTTAATAGAGGTTAATGCTGGTTCTACTCCTGCCCTCTGAAAACTTGAGTTAAATGTTCATATTTTAATCTGTTGGTTTTATTACGCATATCTTCAGAAGGAATCCTTTGTGTTTTTTTTAATCTTGAGTACAGATTTTTCTGTTTAACTTCTGCTATAAAAATAATTTTATTATCTTGGATCCATCCATCCTGTTTCATCGTTTTCCTCTGTGTTTTATAAATATGCATAGATTTCCCTTCTGATGTGTTTGATTTATTTTTAAATGCAGTGTGGTTAATTATATAATAATAATAATCATTTTTATTATATTAGTAGTTAGTAGGCTTGCAAATGCTCTCTCATAAGTTAAACTACAGCTTCTCCTGAAACCTATATGTTGGCTTATGATTCAGTAGTAGTAGTAGTAGTAGTAGTAGTAGTAGTAGTAGTAGTAGTAGTAGTAGTAGTAATCTAAACTGTTGGCATATGATTTAGTAGTAGTAGTTGTTGTTGTAGTAGTAAGGTGTAATTGTCACACTGATCGTCATGTGTGAGATTTTTGTGTTTAACAACGAAGTGAAGTTTTGTTTTCTGAATTTTTCAGTTAAACACTGAGGATTTTTGTATAAATTCATCTCCATGCTGCCTTCCATGTGATCTAAATGGTTACGCTGACATGCAGGACAGTACTACAGTGTGTGTGGAGTGTGTTTTTGATGTAGTCAACAATCAGCTGTGGTAGATGATCAGCATGGTGGTCGTCTCGTCTGAATGGATGTGTGTGATGTGACCCAACCCTGTAGGTGTTGTGCTGCTGTGTGAATACTGAGTTTAGTTCACGGCTGCCGTTCTTCCAGCTGCTTCACTGTTCTGGAAGGTTGAAGTAAGATCCCTGAAAACTGTCCAAAAGAACTCAGATCATTAGCACTTGCTGGCTTTTATATGTTCATATTCCACAAAAAATGTTAGTGACAGGAGAAAACGTTAAATTATTTGTAAAATCTAATGTTTATTACCTTTTTTGGTTTATGTTGGTTGCTGTTACTTTACTTGCACAATGCATTCTGGGACATTGTTTGCAGAAAGACGTTGACAATTACAATCAAAAGCAGGGCTGTTGTAATTAAAACTAAATTCCAAGGGAAAGGCAACCAAAACAACGATGCAAGTTTTCATTGTTTTCTAAGAATAGGAGGAGAATGAGAGAAAGCCTGCAGATGAACGCAGCCTCATACCGTATTTATGTTCTCAGCACTTGCTCCCGATGTCTTATACTCTTCTTGTCGTCAACCACAGCTGCTAAAGGAGCTAACGGACTAGTGGTTATAAATGAGGGCTAAAACTAAATGCAAACAGTTGGGAGTTATTTCAGTGTGACAGAGACAACACATTACCTGACTCTGGTGAAGATTGGCGTCCAAACATTATTTACAGTCACAAAACGGCCAGGGTCTGACATGATTTCTAGCTGTGGCTGCTTGAGACAAAGTTTGGTTTTGTGCATCTTTTGCTAGTGGTTCACTGAGGTTTGCATGCAAAGTGATGAAACTGATATCGTAATCTGTGGAGTGTTGTGTTTTATTTGGGTAATCACTGTTGTTTCAGTCAAATTTTTTCCCACATATATGTCCAGCTTGACTATTGGTAAAGATGAAGCAATTTTTTAGATCAAACTTGTCTGCAGTGCAGCTGCCCCTGGTACCGGGAGCACTAACCACACCGATGGAAAGTCCAACCAATATTATCACAATATGAGGTAGTGAGGCGTGGCTTGGGGTTTAATAATGCTTTGGTTCAGTCATTTTGAGAGGAAGAGCAAATCTGTGAATTTCTGTACAGCATTTCTGGACCTGCTGCCCAAATTTACATGCACCGTTTACTAAGCTGAGGGAATGAATTTTTATACCTCAGATTCATTTTCAGGTGAGTTTTGCCTTCATCGTATCCTTTGTTGAAAAGGCTGAATGGGGAAAAATGCTGGGTGGTGCGTTGAGACCATAGCAACGACCACCTAATCACCCAGAAAGCATTGCAACGTAACTAACAATGGTGATGTAAGAGTTAAATACAACATAGTACAATTATAACAGCAAAACCGTCCACAGTATTTTTAAGATTCCGTTTTCATAAAACAAACAAGGTCCAGTTCAATTTTTAATTGTTTTTCCTTTTAAGAAAATGTGGTGAACAGAATTGTTACTCTGATTTAAAACACTTCTAACACATGACTACACTTGTGACCTAAATGCAACAATTAGAGGTAACTAAAGAGGAATGTGTTCAACTAACTCAAAAAGAGACTAAAAAACATTATTAATATTAGTTAATATTGTTATTATTATTAATAATAATAATGTATTTATTATTATTATTACTACTACTTCCTGTTTGGTAATCTGGTAACTAGAACTGAAGGGAAAATCCTGACTGTAGTGTCCACTGTATCACCATACTCTGTAGTAAGAGATGCTACATTTCTCATTCCGTCATCGTATTGCACGGCGTGCACGTTAAAGTGCATCCACTGCATCGTGCATGTGTAGAAGTGTGTAGCAGCACGCAACGAGTCTGTCAGAATGAGGCTTAGAGAGGAGCTCTGCTTGGATCTCCTCCCCGACGGAGGAGGTGGGGTCAGTGGGTGGAGGAAGTGAGGTGGGTGCGACCAATCATGTGGCGGCTATGTCTGAGGTCATTCTGTGCTGAGATGGAGGATTCAGTGGGTCCTCCCCCACTCTGAGTCTCCTGCTTCGACTCTCACTCGTCTCTTTCTCTCTGGTACAGTGTGCTCATTTCTCTTGTTCTCTTCCTGGTTCCTTTGGGTCTGTTGCCATGTTCTCTGCACCACGCCAGAGCTTCTTACAAAGCACCGACGCTGAGCGATGGAGGAGGAGGCAGACAGCAGCAGGATGGATGCGTGTTCTTTAGTTTACTGCCTAGACATGCGGTCTGTTAGCTTAGCTGGAGCGGTTCGATCCATACGTGTGTCCTCGTCTCATTTATGGCATCAAATGTCCTGAAGCTCACAGAGCAAAATGGCCTCAGTTGTCAACAACCTGAAAGAATAGAGCCTTAATGGAAAATGTAACAATTAGAGGCGACTAATGAAAATTAGTCCAAATAACTCAAGAAAGAAAAACAAAACCATTTCACTCATCTGAGTTTGAAGCACTAACTAAGTCGGAGAACAGAAACTCTTCTGCACTGGGTGTTAGAGCTGCTTTTCCTCCATTCCTGTCTGGTTGTTCCTCTTCTAACATTCATTCATAAAATACAGAATTCATGCTTTTCTTCTTCTTCTTTATGTGGTACTTGGATAAAACACTCTGGATGGTCAACTTTTAGGTTTCAGTCATCTCTTCAGACAGTGGAAAATATTTCTGATTACATTGGTGAATAAATATTGATCCATTTAATGTATAACATTTATTTTATTGACATAAATGTCTAAAGTCCTACGTTGTTTTAGAAACTTTACTTATAAACTATTTGACAACGTCCCCTGCTTTCATTTTATTTCAAGATTTATTTTAATTATATTTTCTTATTGTTGAATTGTTATTAATTTAATTAGATCATATTTTGTTTTTATTTGTTTTACTATATTTCAATGTTTTATTGTAATTATTCTTAATTATATTTGTACCATTTGTAAAAAGTGGATTAATGTGTGTGTTTTACTGAGTAGGTGGACCCCACAGTCAGTAATTATAATTAATAATTAAGTCAAACTAAAAGAGTCAGAGCAAACTAATAATCATATTACTGGTGACTAAAATAAAATAAAATGAGAGTAGAACCAAAAAAACAACCAATGTTACTCTATAATATAATATAATATAATATAATATGATATAATATAATAATGTCTCCAAACAGCAGAGGATGTAGATCCAGTTTGTTCTTGTGTTCAACAGGTAAATGAGAGGATTAGAATCAGTTCTTCAGCTTAGTGGAGCATGTTCAGCATGGTTGTGTGTGTGTGAGCTGGTTAATGAGTTCATAACAAGCACTATGATAGTGGTTCTGATGTTACTGCATTATCTCAGGATTTGTGTTTGTTCACACAAAAAGAGACGTTTCAGTCAATAAAATACATCAATCAAATAAGTGAAGTTATTGCAGAAAAATGTCATTGTTTCACTTCATTTAAAATTCATTACAGAAAGCTCCAGTTTCTCCAGTCAAAACCAGATAAACGCTGCAGACTCACCTGTTGATTTATTAGTCTATGTTCTGAGATCAAACCAAAAATGGACAACAGAGATGGTCTCAGAGAAAATAAGAATTTAAACAAACAAGGAACAACAGAGAGAAAAATACCAATTTAGACAAAAAAAACCCAGACATGGTCTCAAGAAAAATATGAATTTAGAGAAAAATAAAGAAAGGACAACAGAGATCGTCTTAGAGAAATAAGAATTTAAACAGATGAGCAACAACAGATAGAAAAATAAGAATTTAGACCAAAAACAGAGATTTCTCAAGAAAAAAAAGACTTTAGACAAAGAGAAAAGAAGCATCTAATGCTAAAAGACCCACTGAGCTCAGACTGAACTAAACCAGCATAAAGGAATGAAGAAACGAGGAGAATCTGAAGTGGAACACTGCTTTTAAAGGAGAGCTAAATGGGCGACATTCACAGAGCGGGGGCGGGGCTTCGTGGGGTTGGGATCGAACTACTAACCCTCTGATTGGCAGACCCTGACTATGAGGTCTGGCCCTTTAAGATGAGCTCCCCTCCTCCACCCGTTTGTGATTGCTGCTTCTTTCTGGTTCCTACCATCTGTCCTCCTGCCATCGATTTGCACTTTTACTCACCAGAAAGAAGCTGCTCACACATCTGGGTCCACGCATGACCCGCCAGGAGGACCGGGAGGGGGAGGGGCCGCAGGAACAATCAAGGAACCAAGACAAAGAAGGGAGGAGGCTGGTTGGTTGGGGCCCAGGAGTCGGGTGTGAGTGGTAGGGGGATGGGGTGGGGTGAGGGGTAGCATCAAGCAGCAGCATGCCGTGGGCCCGACTAGCGTCTGATGAACGCCCTAAGAGACCCGATGAGCGTCCAACGGTTTCATTAAAAAAACTGACTTTTCTTCAGGCCCTGATTTCAACAGGTGTGATTTAAAGTCAAACGACCACAAGGCTGGGTTTAAAAACCAGAACTCTGATCACATAGTTGTGTTTTATGTTGCTGTGCCTCCTTAAGGAAACCTGCAGCTCAGAGGACTTCTACAGGACAGAAACCTCCACCGTTCTTTAAAGTTCAGTAAAAAATGAACTTTAGGATCTTTAAAACATCAACAGGCAGATACCTTAGAAATACATAAAAAAAAAAAAGATACAAAAGTAGTGAAAGTTTCCACAATTCAAGTGCCAATAGGTCAGTTTAGGTGCAGCCAGTGAGAAAAGGCCTGAATAGAAACCTGCTTCTTATTGGATGTTTTTATGGGTTTTGATGTTATCTGGTTTATTATATATCTAGGTGGTTGTATATCTGTGAGTGAGAGCTACACAAAATGTTGCTACGTTTAGAACATCCTTCACAGTGATTATGAATTTAAGCTGCGTTTAATTGTTCTTTGATTATCGAGACAGTTTTACTCTTAAGGTGGTTTTGCATTGTTTATGTGCTGCTTCTATGGTTTGCGTTGTACGTCAGTGTGCTTTAAAGTCATTTTATAGTTAAGTCAGATCAGCTTTAGGGGCCCAGACAATCCCCTGAATCAGTCATGTGGACCAGACTTGGGAGTTCTGGTTCTAGTTGAAGCCGTTCTTCTCTCTGGATTTATTTGGGTTGCTCAGTACTTGTTTTATTTTGTTTAGGGCTGCAGCTATCGAATATTTTTGTAATCGAGTACTCTATCGAATCTTTTTTCGATTAATCGAGTACTCTAATAAATTACATGTATGTATGTATATATAAATATAAATATGTTTATATACATATAAATATGTATGTATGTATAAATTACATGTACAATGTATAAATTCGAAAGAAAATAAAGTATTAAACATTTTTTAAATAAAAAATAGATATAAACCATGGTTTTGTGGCATATAAGTGCATTTACTATTATTACCGGTATTTATTGCTTACCTCGGAACTTTCTGTTATGTCACGGTCTTCCCCTCACACACCTTTTTTTTCAGTCGGACTGAAGTGAAAGTGCTGCAGCCATAGATATCATGGCTGCAGCAGCAAGTTAATTCCATACGCAATGTGTGGCTTTGACTAATTGCTGGAATGCCTGTTTTTTGCGGCACAAATCTCATTGCACATGTTTCATTTTGCTCTGTTCCTGTTTACCTTTCCAAAATGCGGCGAAACTTTATAGAGTTTTTCGGAATTTTTAACCCGCAACTTGCTACGCTGTTTTGACAGGGAGGGGAGGGGCTCTCTGCTCCTCCGTCTCACCTGTGTCTCCACCCGTGTAGCTGCGCAGGCGGATAAATGAAGCATCTCAGTACCAAAGTCGGCACCGTGTTTTTTCGCTACCGGTACCTACCGACATCTTTCAGTCTGTACCGGTCTAGTACTAGTAGTAATAGTACGGTCTAGTTGTCCGCCATGGCTTAAGATAAATTTAAGTTACATTCACTACTTGTGTGTGCATTCATTGCAGTGTGTATGTGCGCCACTTATTTCGGTCCGGGTGAAACATGACCCCGGGCGATTGCAAAGCCATGAATTAGTTAAATATGAATTAAACAAAGCCTCGAGGCAGAGAATTTGCCTCGAGGCTTTTTTGTACTCGAATTATTCGAGGTACTCGAAGAATCGTTTCAGCCCTAATTTTGTTGTTCATCTTTTTCTGCACAATAATTTGTTTTATCTGATATTTCAAAGCTTGATTATATTATTTTATGTTGTTAAAGTGTTTATCAGATGTGTGGTTCCCCTTTAGCACCACACTGAATGCGGCTTAAAGGAAGCTTGTTGACATGTGCACAACAGAATAAATAGACCATGTTCCTGGTCCTGATTAGGATCCAACCCCAGTTTACTGCACCAGTATAGAGTGTGATAAAACAGAGGCCCATCAGAGCGCTGGTGGTCTGATCCATTACTGTTCACGTTGACATGTTCTGGTGAAAAAAAGCAACTCAGGTAGTCAAGAGAGTGAACGGGAGTGACTGAACGGCTTGGCTGTTCTGATTTATTTTTTTGTGTGGAGAATTTCATTAAAATAATGTTACTGTATTTTGACCATAATTTAAAATAAATCCACACAGCTGAGTTGGTTGAAATAATCAACATTAAACATTTAGTTTTGGACATGAAGCTGGAGAAACACAGGCTTGCCGTGTGTGTGTAATTTAGCAGATGAACAGCGTTAAGGTGCTGTAGTGAATTTGGTAAACGATGTAGCTTAAAGCGTTTTTTTCATGCCTCTTAACATTTTAACATAGTATAGCTATAAATAGATTGTGGTGACAAAACCCCCCAAAATAAATCAATGAAGTGGTTGTCCCGCAGTTCTCTAAGAACCTCAGCCAATCATACGTTTCAGACTGAAAGCAACTACTGGACAATCCGGCTGTCTGTCTCACCGAAGCGCCTCACTTCCTCACTGCTTGGATCCTCCATTAATGCTGCTGGAGCATTTTTCAGGAGAACATCCCGGAAGTGAGAGAAGGACAGAAACAGTCGGCTGTTAGCGCTTCAATTTTAGGAAAAAATACCAGAGTCCCAAAAGAAAAACACCTTTTCAGTTCGCAGAAAACTAAAAACGTTTGGCCCACCCACTTTATCTGAGGCTCACCTAAAAAAAAACTTCTTCTTTCTTTTTAAACCAATTTTATTTTTAAGCTTTTAATAAACAAATCAAAGTTTCTTGGTAATAGTAACACATTCAGTGCCATCACTAAATGATATAAACATTCTGACAGTTTTTACCTGGCTGAATGTTTCAGGCCGATTATGACTTGATTTAATATTTTCTGTCATAAATCTTTTTTTTCTGAATACAGTTTTATTATATGTTAATTTCTCACTTGATCACCTCCTTCAGATTGTCCTTGTTGACATTATTGGTGAAGTTAGATGAATTTAAAACAGATATACGTTAGAATAGAATAGAATTATAGGGCTGGGTAAAAAAATAGATTTAATTGATTTTGAATCGATTTCATATACATTTTTCAGAATCGGTTCATTAGGCCTGAGATTGATTTTTTTTTTTTCCCCTTGACTGGAACTTGACAGTTCTGTTTACAGTTTTATAACCATTTGGTTAATTCATGGGTACAGTCAAAGTTTAAACTGCCCAATTTAAAAGTTTGCACTTTAAACCTTTAAACTTTTAAATAAAAATAAAGTTTATTTGTATTTTGGAACACAGTTGAGCCTTTTTAATTATTCAAGACCAGACTGAAGTGAATCTAATCGAATCGTGATTAATCGATTCAGAGCCTTATGAATCGAAATCGAATCGATTTGGGAAATTGGCCACAATACCCAGCACTATAGAATTACTTGATTAATCCCACAGTGGGGAAATTCACTAGTCACAGCAGCACACACACCAGAATAAAAAGCAAGTAAATGACACACATGAATGTCACACTAACACACAGACAATATCAGAGGATGAGATGATTAATAAACATCATGTGACCATGAGTATGGGGATGTTTCATTTATTAGTAAGGTCAAGAAGTGTCTGTTTACATCAGACTGGTGGAATTCCATCAGGCTAAATTTGATTTCATTATGATCAAACACTTAAGCATTTCTGTCAGTGAAGTTCAAATACAGTAAGCAAAGATGAAAATGATCGTTTTGTTGGATGTGCATCCTAATGAACAGCTCTGTTATTATTATAACTAGTTTGTGCTGGCTCTGCTAATCATTTTGCTTTAAAGGTTTGTCCTCTGATCTACAGAGCAGGAATCAACGCCTTTTATCCCGGTCATAAAACTGTAGGTATGAATTTTAATTTTGGACCTCTGGTTGTCTGCACCGGCACTGAAAGTATAAACCCAGGAGGTCTGTATTATGTTCTCACATTTCTATCCAACCCAGAACCATAGGAGCGTTTGATTCTGGTTCCCATCACTTGGCTCTCTGAGAAGAGATTAGAAAAACACCCTGATCTAATGAGATGGGTCAGAAATACAAGCTAACTGCACATAAAGACACCGCAAGGTTCACCAGTA
>SSNR01000470.1:357145-358406 GCA_006937965.1 Callopanchax toddi
AGATTTATGAGACGAAAAGGACTGTCCATCA
Source organism: Callopanchax toddi (assembly GCA_006937965.1). Lineage (NCBI taxonomy): Eukaryota > Metazoa > Chordata > Actinopteri > Cyprinodontiformes > Nothobranchiidae > Callopanchax > Callopanchax toddi. The sequence continues at coordinate 357,177 of SSNR01000470.1, forward strand.
GGGCACGGACGACTCTGTGTCAGCAACTCCCTCCAGACCACGAGGAGAAAATAGCGAACTTCCGCGAATTTACACAGAAAAAGATGAATGAACATTCCATCGGACCGGACGAGATCATCAACATGGATGAAGTGCCTCTGTCCTTTGACCTGCCTCTTACAAGGACTGTAAACAAGAAAGGTGAATCGTCCATCACACTGAGAACAACCGGCCACGAGAACAAATTTCACTTGTGTTCTGGGCTGCACCGCATCTGGAGTAAAGCTCCACCGATGGTGATTTTTAAAAGGATCACTATGCCAAAAGAAAAATTCCCAAAAGACATCTTGGTAAAAGTCAACCAGAAAGGGTGGATGATGGAAAACATAATGAAGGAATGGCTAAATGAGTGCTACGTCAAGCGACCTGGCGGATTTTTTCACCAAAAAAAAGCGTTGCTCGTTCTGGACAGCATGAGGGCTCATATAACGGATTCGGTGAAAGCAGCCATCAAGAGCACAAACTCTATTCCAGCTGTGATTCCTGGGGGCACAACGAAGCATTTGCAGCCACTGGACATTAGTGTGAATCGTGCTTTTAAAGTGGCACTCCGAGTTCAGTGGGAGGCATGGATGACCAGCGGCGAGAAATCGTTCACCAAAACTGGTCGCATGCTTAAGAGCAACCTTAGCTCAAGTCTGCCAGTGGATCCTGACAGCATGGAAAAGTGTGAAAACATCCACGATCACCAACGGGTTTCGGAAAGCTGGACTGTTGCGTGACGGTGATGAAGAGGATGGCGCGACAGCTGAAGCCGTTCTTCTGAGGCTGTTCGATTCAGACACCGAGGAAGAGGAGTTCATTGGTTTTGAAGGAGAAAGAGTGGCTGACGAGTCCATTCTGGGTCTGTTTGTTTCAGACACTGACGACGAGGACTTTGGGGGTTTTAGTACAGACTAAAACGATGACACGGGACTGATCTTTCTGGTTATTTTGATAAAATAAACGGCAGCGTTACTGCACATTTAGAGCTGTGTTGGCAGTTTTCAGACAAGATGCTGGTTATTTTGTTAAAAAGAAAACTAATTTAGCCCTTTAACGTTATTGCCTTTTCAAGCGTTGCTTTGTTTTGTTATATACTGCGCTACTACGGTAGGCCGACTGCAGGACCTGCGCTGGGAGCGCATTGTTTTATTTTTACACGCATAAATGTGTTTCATCAGGTCAAAGATGTGAAAGTTTGTTTGATTG
>SSNR01000470.1:358679-383960 GCA_006937965.1 Callopanchax toddi
ACGAGGAGGTCCGCATTAAACATCAGCACCAGGTTTCCCCTGAGTATCTCAATGAAAATATGTGAACCCCTCATCTCTCTCATGATCTCATAATGAACGTTAATATTACACGGTAATCAGAGTCCCGCGGAGCGCACAGAGGATCACCTCACCTGCTGCTGCGCTGAGCTCGACTCCAAACGGAGTTTTTGGGAATTTCTATATGATGACTGGCTGATCGACTAATTTAGAGTCTAATTTTATGGATTTGTGTGCTAAATGGGCCCAGTGTTAGAGTAATAATGCTATTGAAAATGTAATAAGTGTAAAATTAATGTGACGGATAAAAATAGATTATGACTGGATTTTTTTTAACCCTGTGAGTCAAATAATAATAATAATAATAATAATAATAATAATAATAAATTTAACTTATATTGCACTTTATATTTTGCAATCTCAAAGTGCTACAGCGGAGAAGGTTAAAATAGCTGAGTCAACACTCATAAAACAAGTTTAAAAAAGTAAAAGGGGCGGCTACAGAATAAAACTAACAAAAAGCTTTTCTAAAAAGGTAGGTTTTCAGGTTCTGTTTAAAAGCATCCACAGTTTGTGGAGACCTTAAGTGGACAGGGAGGGAGTTCCACAACCTCGGAGCAGCAGAGGAAAAAGCCCGATCTCCCATGCTGCAGAGCTTGGTTCTGGGGGTTTGAAGCGTGTTCGCTTTTACGGAGCGAAGGATGCGTGTGGTCGGGGAAGTGAGGAGTTCCTTTAGGTAGTGGGGGGCTTGACCGTAAATGCACTGGTGGGAGAGGAGGCAGAGTTTGTATTCTATTCTAAGTGGGACAGGTAGCCAGTGAAGTGCTTTCAGAATGGGGGTGATGTGCTCATGCTTGCGCACCCTCATCAGGATCCTGGCAGCGCTGTTCTGGATGTACTGTAGTCTCTGGAGGTTCTTGCCAGAGATCCCGATGAGATGACTAAAAACTAAAAAGTCTAGCGCTACCTCTGGTTGCGCAATCATGTGCTTTTCACGAAAGATTACCCAATGGCGGTATAAGGGGGGTATGGGGGTGGTGGTCGCGCTGTTGACTACGTGCAGGATTACACAGACGTGAGTCGGGAGTAGTGATGGGACTAATGGTTCTTTGATGGGAGCCATTCATTGGTGAGCCGTTTTCCTACGTGTTTTCTTTGTTTTTGCAACATTCTGCAACTAATTAACACTGACAAGTGGTCTGTTCGAAACTGATGGCCCCGCCCTTTTGCACAGCTGCACCTTTGACAATGAAGGCAGTTTGACTTCTTTTGTTATCTTTAATGTTTCAACTCATCCTATTGAAAAACAGCCATTCACACCTCCAACGGATTCCTCACCCAAGTGGCAGCCAGACAACTGCTCTCCACACGTCTCCCTCCCCCCTCAGCCCCCCTGCTGCATTAGCATTAAAACACCCGCGGCTTATATTCCGGTGCGGCTTATGTGTGGACAAATCTGCAATTTCCCCCAAATTTAGCTGCTGCGGCTTATAATTAGGTGCGCTTTATAGTCCGGAAATTACGGTATTTTGCAACAGGTTTAAAGATGGCGGCTGTGTTATTTAGAGCATTAGTCTGAGGTAGGCCATGTGGCCTAAAACATCTCTAATATTAGGTTTTGCATTGGGAGCTTGACTGTTGTGCTGATCTATTTTTAAATACTTTGCAGAATTTTTTTGAAATTCTTTTGGACGTGTGTTTCTCCATTTTCTATTTAAAACATTATTGTCATAAACTGAAGTATACATCTGTGTCAGTCTGGTGTTTTTATTAGACGCATATCCCAGAATGCCACAGAAACCAATATTACCTGAGTTACACATGAGGAGGGGTCGTAGTGTAAAAACCTTCACAAGTTGTAGTTTTAGCTTTCTAGTAAATTGGATATGAAACTTAGTTTTTTGTCAGCTGTTGGGTTGAGTTTCTGATCTGATTGTGGTTCAGATGAATTAATTCTCAGCTGCTGCTTCAACTTTAATTTAAAACATTTTAAGAACAGCAACAAAAACATGTTTCCTGAACACACTTTTCCCCAGTTTATGCTAAAGTATAGTTAATTTATTTTAAAATGAAAACTTGTTAAAAAAATGTCAGAAAATAATAATACAATAAAAATAATATCTACATTTATAAAGAACATTTCAACAGTATTTTAATTATAGAACTACAGTCAACTGGCTATAAGTTTACTTGGACAATGAAGACATTTGATGAAAAAAGCACATTTTTCATCAAAGGAGTTGAGGCTTTCTGTTTTTACCTGTCAGGTAAAGATGAAGGAAGGTGAGACTGAGCTACTCTACCTGAGTTCTTGACCTTTTTCCAGCTGTAGAGAGAAACAGCAGAGTTGGAGCCTATAGAGCAGCTGAGCTTCTCATTGGCCACAGGCCGTTTCATGCTGGGCTCTGATTGGCTGAGAGGTGTTTCTATAGTTGGAGTTTCACATATAGAATGTGGTTCCTGTTTCCACTGATCCTGTATGGTAACATTCTGCCAGCAGCAGCAGCAGCTCTGGTCTGTCCCTTCATGAAAGTTGCACTAGACTTTTATTTTGTCAGAAAGTAAAATGTGTACTTTTGGTTTATGTTTATTTATTTTTTGCATTTTATGCATTCCATTCTGCACACTGAACTAAATCAGTACATGTTTATGTTTTAGACACGAATAGTTTGGTAGTGTATTTAGCTGAGCCTGAGCTGTCTGACAGCTTTTAGATGATTTATATTTATTTCTTGTTGTTGGTTTGTTTTTTGTTAACCTGAGAGGATCCGTAGAGATTTATAAGAAAGTCCTGGTGGACACAAGTTTTATGAAAACCTGGCATTGAACCAGCAACCCTTCAGCTGACAGTCTTTCTGTCCCACTCTGCTGAGCTTCACCAGAACATGATTTAGTCCTTGGGATTTGTTTTCTTTGTGTTTTAACTTTGTGTAAACAGGCTGAACATTTTATTAGAAAATGTTTTTTTAGAAATAGTAAATGGTTCACAGATTTCTAGTCAGACTGAATCTGGTCTGAAATGAATGTTTGAGGTTCATTAAAACAAACAATAAACCCAGATTTAGCCTGGTCCGATAACGGAAACGATGTTCCTCTGAAAACTCAGATTTATGCTGGAATTCTAACATTTGCATATTTCAGTTTTAATTCTGGTAATTTTACTCATTTTTGTGTGATGCATGGATCAGATATTAAGGAAAAATTACCAGAAATCAGACCGTGAACCAACTGAGTGAATTTACATTAAACCTAAAGTAAAAATACTGGATTATGTTTTGGTTCCTGTCCTGGGGTTTTGGTTTTAAGGAGAGTGAGTCCCTTATCCTGTTTAGTTGTAGATCTTTTAGATTAAACTTGTTTTAAGGACAATAAAACAACCTGATTTGAATTTTAGCAAAAAAGAAATGTGAATGTTTTTGTGTCAAAATCAAAGAAAATGACAAAATCACTTTAATTTGAATTTCCCTGGTTTAGAAAGTAAAATACCCACGTCAGGAGTCACGCTCACAAATTACTTTCACTTACAAACTTTTATTTTATAGACCAGTTTTTTAAATTTGGAAAATCTGGATCTTTTTTTAAACATTTGAACTGCGCTGATTTCTTGTTCCACCTCTAATCATGAATAATGTTATCAGCTGCTAATTCCAGGCTCTGCAGTTCAGTAGACACGATCATTAGAACAGGAACAATGAAGCACAGCATCGCTAAACAAAAAGAAAAACTGTGATCCGTGAGAGGAGGATCGCTTGTTCTGTTTGGTGTCTCAGTTCTGCATTCTAGAACGAATAAAAGCTGCTGAGTCAGGGAAAAATCTCCAGAATGATTGACTGTTATTTCAGTTCAACATTCATCAAATCAGAGAGCAGCTGTTATTTAATAATTACTTGCGTTTTTAAAGTATAAAAAATACAAAATAAAAATACTAAATTTGTGGTAAAGAGCAGTTTTTGTAAATCTTTATTGAAAGACTCCAGACTAACATTCCCATCTGTCTTGTTTTTATCACCTCAGTCTGACAGAATCCAGTATTTGACTGATAAAATGTTTTGCATCTTGATTTGAAATGCTGTGATAGACCAGAGCAGCTCGGGCTTATCTACGTCCCGTCGGTTGTTTTATCCTCCCTGGGTCTCAGGAACTCTGAATGTGGGAGAACAGACACACGGTGCTACCATGGAACATAAATTAGTCACACCTGATAGATTTTTTTTCTTGCATGTGTCACCGTCACTGAGCCTGTTTTACTTTGTGATTTTATTTTTTTTTCTCCATATGAGTAGCTTACCTTCTCTCTTATGTGAAAGTCCTAGTCTGAGTCCTAAAAGGTGGACATGTTTGAGTTTATTAACGCCTAGAAATGGCTCATAAAGGACACTGCAGGTTGAAGGAAAACAGTGTTGATCAGAATTTGAGTGTGTTGTTCTGAGTGATGCTCCAGTGATGGCTGAGCGTATTCAGGTGGAGAGTTTTTATTTACTGAAGCTGATTGAGGCGTCCAGACTGCAGATAATTTATTCTGCAGATCTTCACATTCAAGACTAGAACAAATGATCATTTGTGAGAGAATAATTCCTGGCTGTTTTCACCTTGTAGAATCAGAATCCGACCTGTTTTTGTACCTTGTAGAACTCTGGACATGGAGACATGCAGACCTAACGAACAGCAGAACTCTGATTAATTGTTTATCCCTTTAAAATGCAACTTGAGAAGAGCTGTTCCTAATAAAATGACCTGGTGTGGTGATCCGTCCTCAAGCAGCCATATTGTGCAGCTCTGCTGGCTTTACATCAACTTTCTCCCATGATTCTCTTCTGCCTTCCCCTCTCTCACTAAGATTTTCAAAGAGTTAAAATGGAGGCTGTGCCTGCCTGCTGGTCACATGTCTGACACGCAGACGTGTGCGTCGGACATGCACATGCATACACACTCCTGTACGTGCTTGGACAGACATATATGAGCTGCAGAGGGAGGAAGCGGAGAGGAACCCCTCCCCCAGCGTGAAAGTGTGTCGTAGCCTCTCCTCCTCCAGAGGAGGTGTGTGTGAGGTGGGGGTGTGCCGTATCACATCCACGGCTCTGGCTCACATGGTGGGGTGGGTGAGGGGGTGGGGTAGCGTGGTGGGGAGGGAGGAGGCGCTGCAGCAACAACAGCTTCAGCAGCAGCAGTTTTACTCTGTAATGTTTTGAAGATCCTCTAGAAGTCGGCAGCTGATTTTTTTTGTGTGCAGAACGTTGACACTCAGTGTGTTTTAGCTGTGGAGTTTCACCATGTGTATGTGTGTGCGCGCGCGCGCCTGTGTGTGTGTGTGTGTGTTTCTGAGAAAGGATCATTGTGTTGGTTTGAAAACAAAAAAATGCAACACCTGTCCTTACATGTCTAAAGGGGATCAATGGAGAAGATTTAATTTTATTGTTGTTGCTCTTTGTTCAGGGAGAAAATCAAACACAAAACCATTTTTAGTTCCAATGTTTTCCTTCATTTTTAGGTTTTGTCTTTAAAATTGGATTTAAACGTTTACCTCTGATTATTTAGTCAGCTTTGGTTTGAAGTTACTGTACAGTGCAGGTTTATTTTTAATAATGAAGTCAGTTTGTAATCATTTTTCTGTGTTGTCTTGCTGCATGGTGGTGCAGTTGGCAGCACTGTTGTTGTTTGATTCCCGGCTGCAGCCTCTCTGCGTGGCGTTTGCATGTTCTCCCCGTGTATGTGTAGGGTTCCTCGGGGTTCTCCGGTTTTCTCCCACACACCATAACATTCCTGATAGGTTAAAATGTACGTTGTTTTGGATAAGTGTGCGCTACATAAATAAATATAAAACATTAAAAAAACACAGTTTTGACAACAAAGAGACACGTTTAATTAATTAAAATGATTGTTTATTGTTACCTCCCTGCTACACTTTCAACACACACAGAAATAAAATTCTCCACATGGTATTCTGATACTCTGATAACATGCATTTCACACTTTGTGCTACAAGCGACATAGATATTAAAAACAGAAATAGGAATAAAAGATACATTTGATGCATAAAAACAACATGAGTACAAGATAAAACTAGTAAAACAGCAGCAAGATTAGCATTTATTTTGAGATTTTGTTTAGGGAGATTATTTAATAAATGTAAGCAGTTTGAACAGACTTTTGTAATGTCAGTATTTGTTTTGATGTAGACAAGTCTCTCTTTCCCCTGTGTTAAATGTGAGTTGTTTTGTGATGTTTTTACGTAAGTTTAGATTTTTAAAAATTTAATGCGAGTTTAAGTGTTTTATTAAAAGTGAGTTTAGATTATTTTAGAATCAGAATTGTTTTTATTGCCAAGTACGTGAAGTTTTCACATTACCCGGAATTTGCCTCGGTGAATTGGTGCATATATACAAACATAATAATAAGGTTCAGTGACATCAAAAGAAAAATCAAGAAAAATCTGAATAACAGATGATAAGAGGAAACGTGAGGTTAAGTAACCGTTGCAGCAGGACAGACGCTGTTTATTTTTGTTTCACGGCTCAAACACACACTGGTGTGTAAACAGACAGAATGTTATTTATTTGCTTTGTTGGTTTTAGGGATAAAAATATGTTTTGATCCAAAAACTAAAAAAAAAAAAAAAAAAATTTCTGTATTTTGAGAGATGTAAAACAAGTTGGAGTGTTGTGGAAAGGAGTGTGTGTGAAAGCAGTTCTGTGATTTAAAGTATTGGAACCAGTAAATGTGATGTTTTCTAAGTTAGATACCAACAGTTATATAAATATATACTTTTTTTTTTCTTTAGATGTTTAAAACTCAGCAGGTCTTTCTGCCTCTGAAGGCCTCTCTGTGTTCACACTAACAGACACTGACTACGCCCTCTGCTGGTCACACCGCTAACTGCGCCACAGGCGGGGTTTATTCTGATTGGTTGGAAATGTGTGGCGAAGAGACGGGCCCCTCTGCTGCCTGCCTCTCATTGGTTGCCGTTGGCCCCACCTCTTTTCTCACATACTCGGACTGACGTCACTTATCCACTCACTCACACACGTTGTGATCTGAGACAAAGCAGGAACTCCTCCTCTTCCTCCCCCATTTTGTTTTAGAGGAAAATATTAAGAGTCCACATTCCATTTCACTACTTTTATTAAAAACGAAACTCTTGTTTTAAAACGTAAAATTAGGTTTCTCCTTCAGGAGGACTTGGCTGAAACATATTTAGCGTTTAGTGAATGAGTCACTCCTCAGTGAATTAGTTGATGAGTTTGATTTTTATTTAAACTTTTGTCTCTACTATTGTTTTATCTTGTTTATGCTGTTTTGCCCTGATGTTACTTGTACTGTTCGGTGCTCTGGGATGTATTCTATATCTGAAAGCTGCTTTATAAATAAATGTGACTTCCTACCAAACCTGAACAGAGTTGAATCCTGAATGTGTTTTTATTCAGGTTTTGTCTGGTCCTGGACCAGTCAGTGCAGTTATTATATTATTATACTGAATAAAGAACTGTCTTATAAAACCTCATTTATATCTAAACAATAAAACAGAAAAAAACCTAAAACCACCAGCACAGGCAAAATAAGATGGTTTGTATTTTTCTGAAAATTTCTTGGAATAATTGTAATAATATTGTTAATCTCTAAACTTTCTGTACAAAGTAATAAAGTTTGTTATTGTTTATAAAACACACTGCTAGAGGTTTTACCATTAAGGCCGACGTTTCTATATAAAGTATTAATGAAACATTTAATTTTTGAAATATTTTTAAGAGTATATTAGTTTAAATTGTTAGTCAGTTTAAATCTAAATTATGAAAAAGTTTTTGTTCTTATTGAGATCCAGTAACATGCTAAATTAATTTAAAAACCACTGCATCAGCAGTTAACATTCAGTGATTTTCAGTTTTGCTTTAAAGTATAATAATCAGCTTATTCATGTATGATGCTAAACTTTTCTAACAGATGACATTTTTTATTTGAAATAGTTTTGATCTGTTATTCTATTTGTTTTAGAAATATTCTTACCCACAAAAAGGTTTTGAGTTATTTCTGAAAATAAACAACATTTTTGGGCGTTACGTCCTTTTTAATTGGTTTTTAAATATAAATAAATCAAATAAAGCTAGAATTGTGTGTTATGTTTTTCATGATTCTCTGTGAATGAGCTACTGTTAGATCTATCAAAGTAAACCACAGTGGTGCTTTGTTATCAATCATCCTTTAAATGTTGTATTTGGATCAGATTTAATGAGAAGTGTTTTTATTATTTCATTTCTGACCATTTTACCGTTTAAAATCAGATTTTCTCCTCAGACTTCTGGACTTTATGTTGTAATAAATCTCAGTTGGAGACATTTTAAAAGGACAGACTAGATTACAGTGATTGTTTCTGTGTTTATACAGGATGAGATGACTTACTGGTATTTCTCTTTGTGAAACCGACTCTCAGGTGACAGTTTTGTTTAGAGTTGCTCCAAACGAGCAAGGGTCGTTTCAGATCCCAATATTTACAACCAGCCACAAAAAAACCAGTCAATCTCTGACCCCAGAGGGAGAGGAAACTATTTTCTAGTCACTTCGGTCTCCGCGCCTCAAATGAAAGCGCTAGTAGCAGGTTAACCCTTCCTGCGCCGCCTCTCTGCGCCGCTTCTCCGCATCTGGGCGCGGCGCGGCGTGCCGTGCGTCACCTTCTGTCCATCATCCTCACCGCGCGCGCGCACAGAGCAGGTAGTGCTCTACTCTCACAGGCAGAGAGTGGAGCGGACGTGCACGCGCTCAGGAGCAGCACCGTGATCGGTGATGTTTGAACTGTCTGCGCTGCTCTCCTGTCGTTCTCTGCTCCTCATGTAGAGGATGCATGTGTCTGTATATGCATCCTGTGTGTGTGTGTGTGTGTGTGTGTGTGTGTGTGTGTGTGTGTGTGTGTGTGTGTGTGTGTGTGTGTGTGTGTGTGTGTGTGTGTGTGTGTGTGTGTGTGTGTATGCGTGTGTGTGTTTCCATGTGTCGACCAGGTGAGACTAGCTGCACCACGTCACCTGTTTTCTAAACCGAGGACTCCTCTGCTTTGTGAGCTTCAGACTCTTTCTGGAGAATTCTCTGCCGTCACGTGACTGCCTTCATTGTAGTAAATGGGCGTTGTCTGCTCAAGATGGCCGCTCACTGGCTCCCAGGCGCACGCTGCGTGTAGTGGGTTGTGTTGTGTTGGCTTGTGTTGTGTTGTGTGAGCGAGGGGAGACGGATGTCTCGGTCTACGGGGCTGCCTGCAGTTTTAAAAGCACAGATGACATAAAAGTCTTGTAAAACCGGGTTTTAACAGAGGTGAAGTCGCGTTGGCGCTACAGGGTCCGCACCCTTTGAAGGTTCTGATTTCCCGCCTCGCTTATTGTTTTACCGCCTAAACCTCAATAGTTCTGTTGGCGGTTTTCCCGGGGCATTTGTTCCTCGTCACCTCTTAAGTTTGCGGCCGTATTTACGTAGAGACTCGAAGCGTTTTGCCCTCCGTGGCCCGCGTCAGGGTCCGAGCACAAGATGGCGAGTTGAGAGGTGTAAGGGGAGGGACACATTCACAGTGAATGACTCATTAATAACACCTAATATCACAGAAACGAGGCGCTGCATCTTAAAATTGAGGTTTGCTTCAACATCAGTAGGCAGGGTCACATCAGAGAACACAGCCTGAACTTTGACCCTGTGCCCCTCCCCCCTGCTCCTAGCCCACCATGTAGAAAAGCATTTCTCTCTCCTAACATGTCTTCTTGTTTAAAGCTGCTAGGAAAATAAAGACCTGGTTCTGAAGGTGTAGAAATCAACTCATTCAGAGAGAAAGAATAAACACCTTTTTGCAGGGGGCAGCTTCTTTGTTTGCTTCAATTTTATAAAAAATATCTGGGTAGGACGGTGCTCATTAGGCAACAGATCAGCTGTATACATCAATATAATATGAATTCCATCCATTCTTATTGTTTACTGTTTTTAATCCATCAAGTTCTGGACACTGCTGTGGTTAAAGTAGGAGAATGAATGAGTCTGGAACAGGAAGCTTTTTTTTCTTCCTCCAGTCACCAGGCCTGTTTCATCCACTTGTCAGACATGTTGATAAAATGGTTTTAATTTGATAGAATTCTCTTTGGATCCGACATGAATGGTGATGGTGGAAGCAACGCTGCCTCACATCAAGGAGCTCCTGCTTCACCTCCAATCTGGGATTTTTGAGTTGGCCTGTCTTCTCTGTGTGTGGGATTTCTTCTCCAAAACATGCATGTTGGGTTAAATCGGCCCTATTGTTTGGTGTGTGCGTGTGTTGTGATGGACCTGTCCAGGTTGTCCTTCCTCTCAGCAGCTCTCTCTCCACCCTGCTCTGGAACAAGAGGACGGATGATTCAATAGAGGGATTCTAAACACAGCAAAGAGCCTGACAGGAGGACTGAACATGTTCTTTATCAATAGTTGTAACTAAAATATGACCATAGGGCCCCTCCTTCTTTTGTTGAGTCTGTGCTTTGGTTATGTACAGAAAAGAAAAACGCTGCAAGAAATCTTGTTCAATCTTAAACTATGAATATAGGTAAGAACTGGGTTTTTGTATTGCTGCAGTGGTTTAACACTAATCAGGACCAATTCACTGAGAAAACAAAAAATGGGTCTAGTAAAAAAAAAACAAACAAACTGCAGTTGTGTTTAAAGAATTTGGCTTGAAGTGTTTCCAAATGTTGATTCTTCACCTAATTTTTGAAGACTTGTTTTGAGAAAATCAAACTTTAGACACCATTTACACCAGATCCAGTTATATGACGCTTCCATAAAACTGTTTACAACAAGGCAGTTTAAAGAAAGATGCTCTGATGTCTCAGTGAAGCTCTGAAGGCACAGGAGTTTGTTTTTGTGTTGAATTTATTTAGCAAGAAACCATTACAAAGGTAAACTTTATAAGTGAATATCTTTTACTCTGGTTGAGAGTGGGACTGAAAGGTTTTTGGTTCTGATCTTCTTTAAAGAGGTGTTCTCATGTTCTTTAAAGAATAACGTTCTTATGAATTTATTGGTACATTTTTTAAATTTGTGAATTCAGCCGTTTAATATCAAGGATGGTTCTTTGAAGGTAATTTCTGAATGTGTTTTCTTACCTTTAATTGATAAAATCATACCTAAAAGAGTTGCTTTAAACACTCTGTAGTTTTTTGGATAAATGTATTATGTGATATAAAGTTGTTGTACTTTTCCAGGAGGTGTAAATCAGATCAAGCCCCCTTTCCCATCCAGACTTTGTAAACAATAATCCAGTTTTATTAGGAAGCATCAGTTGTTCTGTATTGGGATAAGCTGTGGAGGTAGATTATATTTGAAGGTTGAGGTGTGATGTCCGTCTCCTCCATCTGTTTGCCAGATTCTGAGCGACAGTCCAACCAGGTTCAGATCAGCTGTGGGATGTGGAGGTGATAATGTGGCGACATGTCGCCCCCTGCTGGACCAGTTAGGAAACAGACGTCATGATCAAAGTCAGAAATTAGATTTTAAAGAGGGAGAGAAAACACCTTCTGTCTCATCTACCTGCAGTTACACTGTTATATCAGCTGGTATGAAGGTGAGTCAAACAGGAAGCGTTCAGGTCGATGTTTAAAAAAATCACAATAGTAGCTTAAAATGATGAAAACAAGTCAAAATCACGCTTTGGTTCAAGTGGACATCTTAATGACTTCTATCTTTATTTTTTCAACATTTTTCCAAGTTTAAAGTTTATGTCACACCAATTTTATACATTTTATTTACAATAATATTTAATTAAGTGATTAATAAAGGTGATGACTGAGACAGAAATGTAGTTTTTGTTATTAAAACACATTCCTTCATCTGTTTCTTTAAAATTTCAAACATAATGTATTAGATAAATGTGAAACGCTCTAGTTTATTAGATGTTTTTCACTTTCGTTAGAAATAAGTGTCATCAGTGAAAGTTCAGAGGTTACTTCTTTTAGTAGTTAAGTATCAGAACACACATTAACTTTTACCTAGAATAAACCTAAGATTAATTAAGACATGTGGACCAACCTTCTGTTAGAACAAAACATGACATATTTTAATTGTTGTGAAAACAAAGAGACTTCACATCAAAGAGATGTGTATTGTATTTTTATGCTGTTTTCAGTGCAGACACACAGTTTGAGCCTAACCCTAGAAACAGCCGTCCTGCACAGCGTTTCCCTCTAGTTTAAGCCTTCAGCTTGGTGATGTGGTTCTGCTCTAGTTTGACAGGATAGAATTTTTTTATTTGAAGTGTGAGTAAAGGATAAACAGCCTGCAGACATGTCGTTATTCCAGCCTCATTTAAAACAAAATGATTGTTTATAATATTCATTAAAAAACAAATGAGATCCTCAGGACAGGAGGAAAACTAGGAATGTATTCTACCAGAACTGGGAACGACAGGAAATACTGTATAAACACTGCTTCACATTACATTATGATAACTATAAGAAGTTAAAAGTATTGAAAACAAAAGTTTCCTCACAGATTTAAGTTGGCAGACTGACTGGTGGAACGATGAACCAGAATAGGACCAGGACAGGACAAACTCCTAAAGTTTTCAGAAAAGATAAACACACAACGTCAAAGTGAAGGCTCTGCACTCGTCAGCAGGTCCACGAGACACAAAACTAACCGCTTTTTAAACCAAACACAAACCGTTCCTAAATGATTACAAAGACCGCTCCATAGTCTGAGTCCTAAAACTGTCAGTCCTCCAGGGTCAGAGGTCAGTAACCCTCATGAATTAGATGGGTCTCATTTTAATTTGAGAAATCTGAATGGGACTGGGAAGGCCTTTATTTGAAATATGAAACATATTTTTATTATTCTTTAAAAATATAATATCTGGTAAAGATCTGGTTTACCTAAAAACACCCTTTGGTTATTAGTTATCAGAGGTTGTATTTAGTATTCTAATAGTTCTGTTTGAAGCTTACAGTTTGAATCTTGATCTGTTTTCTCAAGTTTCAACAAAACATGGCATTACAAGGGATACTACTACTACTACTACTATTACTACTACTATTACTAGCCAAGCCAACTTTATTTATAAAGCACTTCTAAAACAGTTAAAACTGACAAAGGTGCTGAACAAAGAATACAAAAATAAATAAAACACAGTAAAATCTTAACAAAAAGTAAAAACACAAGTAAAAACCTAGGCAATATAAAACGCCACCATAAGAAAAAGAATCAAATCAGGATAAAAGTAACAGTCTATACTGGGTTAAAAACCAAACTGAACAGATAAAAGTACTCAGTGAGTTAGAGTTTCTAATCTGTAACGGAAGAGCATCCCATAATTTCGGACTCACAACTGCTTCAGGTATGTCCTTGGCACCTCCAGCAACAACTGATCAGCTGATCTGAGAGAGTGAGAAGGGTTGTGTGGAAGTGTGTTATTGAACTCCCAGATACCTTTCTGTCCATGTTTTTTAGTCGTCTGCTTCCTCTGATCCGGGTCATGAAAGTCCAGACTGTCCCTGTCCTGAGTGTCCTGGATTGACCTCGTGGCCGTTCGTTGGTCATCCCGATATGTTGACTGTTTATCTGTGGTTACTAGTGTGGTTCATCAGCTGTTAGGATGGTGAAAACGTTGTATTCATGTTGCGTTGTGGTCATTGGTTCTCCTGTTTATTATTGATCATGTAGAAATCTAATCAGCAACACCAAGTTCAGAACTCGGTGGCTTTCAGGCTGTTTTATTTCCTCTTCAGGTTCTTCATATTCCTCTCATGTAACTTTCTGCCTCCTGCTTTCTTCCGGTCCTTCTGATTGTAGTGCTGTATTGTAAAAGTTCCTGGTAGAAGTGATCAGTATTTGGTTTAGAATGTGTCCATTAGACGAAGTTGAGTAAAGTAGATAAAGTAGATTAAAACACATTCATGTCCTCCTCTTTAAACTGAATCATATGTCCAGCCAAATTGTTCCTCATCAATAGTATCATCAAGTCCCAGCCTGAACCTTTTAGTAAACATGAGTGTAAACATTTGGGCTTCATTATTTAAAAGTGTTAATGTTATCCAAAGTGACTTACCAGGTACGTTGTGTTCTGTGGAAGGAAACCCACTGATGAACAGAGACATGCTAACTCCACGCAGAAAGCTGGGATTCGAACCAGTGACTTTCTTGCTGCAAAGCAGCAACACTACCAACTGCGCCACTATACTTAATTCATCCTTCTTTGGTTTTGGAATTAATGGAGAGTTGGTGGCAATTCTCTTTTTACTACTGCTTCTTCAAACATAGCCTGTAGAAATGGGGCTAAAGCTTACTGACTCACTCGCTGTCTGATTTGAAGAGCTCTGACCCTTGACCTTTAACCTCTTCTAGAAATAATGCGCTCTTTCTTTAGTATATACTGGTACTTTGAGGACCACATTCTCTGTCCCGCTTCTCTCTCTCTGGTCTTTAGTCTCACAGAAAGCTGAAGCTGAGACTCAAACCCAAACCTTCAGCTTCAGACTGACTGTCCTGTCCCGTCAGCACTCGAGTCACACAATAAAACATGTAAATCTTCCTATTTATTCTGGCTAAATAGTGACAGATAAAGCAGGTAAAGCTCTGACCTTTACATGCAGGTCTGCATAGATGTGTGTGTGTATATGCATACATAATTGTTATACCCACCTGTTAGATGAGATAAACTCGTCTTTTTGTTTGTAGATTCTCCTCAGCACACAGCTCACATCAATCTACTATGAGATGAATTAATTTAGTATTGTGCCACAAATGTAGTTTTATATTGATAACATTACAGTCTCATTCCACCTTCTTTACCAACCATAACCATTACCATCTGTAACCATCCCAGTCCACACCTAGATGAACACCAATAGCTTTACGTGACCTTCCTAAACCTTCTCTCATACTAAAACCCACTCCAAACCCCCAGGAGGCGCCAGCACTGATGAATAGTTCTTTGTGTCTTTACCTGATGGATAAAAGAAGCCCTTTGATCCTTGGTCAATGCTTGACCCACAGCTATATCACTAACTCTCCTCCCCAACTCAAAACACACTGATAAAATCCACCAGTATAAAGTATAAAGTCTTCTGTCCTCTGACATCAACCATACAAACCTCACAGCTCCCGTCATCCCCCCAGTGATCACCCCTCACCCCACATGCACGCTCCCCAACCCCCAACAAGTTACCCCCACAGAACTTGTTTGACCTCTACTATTGCCACCTGCTGACCCACAGCTTACGCCATTGGCTGAAACCATGGCAACGGCCTAAGAATGAGCAGGATAAGAAGATGGATTGGCGGGAAGAAGGACAACAAAACAACATGCTTCACATCAGTCTGTTAGGGTTTTAGTTTCAGGTTCAGTTTTACCCTAAAACAAGAAGATCTGCCTGAACGTCAAACACGTTGATAGATTCAATAACTGTCCTTCATATTCATATAAACGGTCAGAGGCTACCACTAACTAGGGCTGCACAATTAATCAAATTTTAATCGTGATCAAGATTTTGGTGGCCACAATTAAATGAACCTGATCGTCAACGATATTTACAGTCAAATTGCGAGCTCTTCTACTTGCCTCTTCATCACACACCGCCTCAACCAATAGTCTGCCAACCACCAGGGGGCGAACACATGGCTAAAGCTTCCTTAAGCTGCCAAAATAAAAACCACGCACAAGCCACTCAGCACTGTAGCAGCCAGTCACACATTACGGCGGCAGCAAGTTGGACTGATGAGAGCAAGTCATGTCTGGAATGTAAGATGCTGCAGCATCTGGAGACGAGGTATCTGGTAAACCAGACTATATATGTGCTGACGGTCTAGTATACTAGGCTAGTATCCATCTTCTACACAAAGACACGCAGAAATAACAGATGCAATATCTTTTTATTTGGCCAAAGATATGTGTCCTATCAATACAGTGAGCAATGAAGGCTTCAGAAATTTGAGTATTGGGGGGGGGGGGGGGGGGGGGGGGGGATTTTTAGCATTATTTATTTTTTTAGCATTATTTATAAATATAAAATTATTTGAGTTTTTAGTTGTTTTTTTTGCATTATTTATAATCTATTCTAAAGTTTTATTTTTCACAGAAAAATGTTGCAACATTGTTTATAACTGGTGCAATAAAACAGATTTTACCAGACAGGATGAATGATCGTGATTATCAATCGTGATTACAATATTGATCAAAATAATCGTGGTTATTATTTTGGTCATAATCGTGCAGCCCTACCGCTAACCCTAATGAGTCACATGGTTTAGAGCTGCTGTGGTTTAGTAAAATATCCCTGATCCATCAAGGTCACAAGGTCAAGACACAAAATCAGTTTGTCTGTCTGTCCGACCTGTCTGGGACTTTATTGATCCACTTGTTTTTCAAGAGTCACGATCACTTAGTTGACACTTTTTCCTTTTTCCTTTCTAATTTTCCTGGTATTTTTTTTTTAAATGTCGTTTTTCTTTTTAAAGTATTTGTCATGTTTGTGTTCTTCTTTCCTCAGGACCAGAAAACTGCAGATCAGAAACATTCCACCACACTTACAGTGGGAGGTAAATCTTACACACACACACGCACATGCATGCACATGCACGCACACACACACACACGCACATGCATGCACATGCACGCACACACACACACACACACAGAGCCAAGCTGTTCTCAGACACACGTCTTCTTTTTAACGATTGCTGTTTTAAATCTGCAGGTTTTTATTCAGTCCCACTTGTTTTGATTCATGATGATGATGCTTTCAGCTGAAAGGTGACTTTGCGTCGCTGAGTGCGTTAACTGTAGTCCTCCTTATGACCGAGCAGCACTGATATGAGCTGAGCTGCTCCTCCAGGAGTTCTGTCAGGAACCTCCTGTCTCTGTATCAGTCTAATAGCCTCAAACTTTAATTGACATCATTAACATTCATACAGGTGTTTTTGTTTCTGTTGATCATTTTCCCTCCAGCTGACAGACTGTACTGTTCTCTCTCGATCTCAGGTTCTGGATGGTCTGCTGGCTCAGTGTGGAACTGTTGAAAACTGTGAACAAGGTGAGTCCCTTCAGCCTCCTGAGATGATGTCAGTTCATTGAAGCTTCTTCTTTTACATTATTGCACCAAACAAAAATCACCAGTGATGTAATATAAAACCACAAGAAAAGGAAAGGAAAGTGGAATTTGTGGCCACATGTGTACATATCTCAGCACAGCGTAGTGGAATTTGTTCTCTGCATTTCATCTCTGAGGAGCAGAGGGCAGTTGGAGGTTCAGTATCTTGCCTCAGGATACTTTTGAACCCTGGTCTCCCACATGGTAGACGGCCTCTCTTCAACACCAGGCCTCATCTATGACTTATGTTTCCTCTGACTGATAGAGCTCATAGTTGTACAGGTAAAACGGTACCTTTAGTTTTAGGCCGATAACGGATCTGATTTGATTTGCAGGGCTGCAGAGAACGTTCATGTGTTTAAAGGCAGGCTCAAGACCCACCTTTTTAAGCTAGCTTTTAACTGAGTATTATTTATTATAGTCTGTTTAAATTCTTTTAGTCCACCTTTTTACTTCTTATTTATTTAACCTGTTTAACTGTTTTTAGTGTAATTTTAACATATTGTGTTTAATTACTTTTAGTCTGTTTAACTGCTTTTAGTCTAACCTTTAGCTGATTTTAGTCTAATAGATTTTAGGTATTTAGTTAGTTTTATCACAGTTTTATTGTTTATTCTTATATTTATCTTATTTTATATTTTAACTTGTTATTTTAATCTTCCTTCCAGTGTTTCCTCTGAGGGAGCCCTCTGCCTCGGGAGCGGTGGTCAGCTGTGGCTGCCTGGTTCTCCAGGTGGTTCCAGGTGGAGGTGGGGTCTCAGCCCTGCCTCCTCTGGTTCTCCAGGTGGTTCCAGGTGGAGGTGGGGTCTCAGCCTTGCCTCCTCTGGTTCTCCAGGTGGTTCCAGGTGGAGGTGGGGTCTCAGCCCTGCCTCCTCTGGTCGCCCCGTGTCGGTGCGTTGGCTGCTGCTGTTGACCTGCTGCTGCCGGTGCAGAGGGCTCCTCTGATGGTGTTTCCTTAGAACCTGCTCATCTGTACTCAGCCCAATGTCCTTTGTGTGTATGTGTACATGTGTGTGTGCGTGTGTGTGTGTGTGTGTGTGTGTATGCGTATGTGTGCTTTTTATGGGGGAGGGATGGGAATGTGGTTTATGTGGGGTCATTTTAACTTGTTAAGCACCTCGAGTTACAGTTTTTTCTGTATGAAAGGCGCTTTATAAATAAAGATTATTATTATTTAAAACTTTCAGCATCTTACATTTTAATAAATCATCTAACATTTTAATGAACAGGAACGTTAACCCTTTTTTAAAACCAGACTTTCAGCCCCACAGACAAGCTTCTCCCAGACTAAGAGTAGACATTACACTCAGTCTGATCTGATTTCACAATTAAAGCTTCCTATATGATAGAATATGACAACATTTAGGCTGTAACTATCCTCTCATTAAGACCAACTCTTTAGTTACTTCAGACATTATTCACTTCACTTAATGTCCACATGCAGTTCACACAGTTTGAGTCAGATCTGATGAGTCTCCGTCTGAAATGAAAGATCTCGCTGAAAACAGATGCTTATCATTTTACCGTAAATCAGTCAGATTATAGAGAAATGGTCATTTATAGGTCAGGTTTTAAGAGCTTCACTTTACAAAGCCACCCTACAACAAACAGGAAGTCTGCTTTTACTTTGAAAGTCACATCAAACCGTGTAAGGGCTGACTTCACCATCAGCCCATCAAATATGACTGTTTTTATGATTGTTTACACACTATTTTGAAAACTGTTTTTTTATTTTCAAAATATAATTCCAATTATCCAAACCTCACACTCAATTTGCATAATTCTATGATTGTTTGCAAAATGACACACTTCAGTCAAAACATACACACATTTGTAAAAATGGTATTAGTTGTCATTTGACCAACACAGTTCTCAGTGATCAGACACCATCGCAGCCAGTTTCACTCTGATGTGATAAATGAAAAACACATTTGTAAAAATACGAATTTTAGGAAATGGCATGTAGTAGATTTGAGTCCAGACATTGTTATGTGAGGGGTAATTTAGATGAAAAAGAAAATGGCGACAAACCCACAACAGTCTTCATGAGATCTAGACCGAATGTAGACAAACGGACCAAGCACTGCACAACACTGATGCTGCAGACTGAAGATTTAAAGGATTTATTTTAATACACATAGTATGTCTGAAATCAATGAAACAAATACAATCTGTGGAGAAATATGAATTACTGCATGAAGTACAAATACTTTGACTCAAGAATACTGTAACTATTCATCCTCTGTCCATCTGGCTGGATCAGGACAGAAGGTTTCGTCTTATACTTTTATATTTTATAACACACCTGAGTGCTGTGTTTTCAAATGTGCACGTGTGTTTCCACGCCTGGTGGATGTGTTGATCCAGTTCGTTCATTAGTGTAGTCAGTGACAATCCGGGGCGTTGTGATGACATGGAAGTGACCTCACAATCCTCATCTGTGTCTAAGGTATGAAAACGTGTGTAGAGTTTTACAAATCATTGTGTGTAATGTTGTGCAAATCTGTAGCTGTGTTTTGCTCATTGGAGTAGAAATTTTCAAATTGTGTGGAAGTTTTTATTTAAACAGTCGTAAAAAAAACCCGATAACATCTCATTTGATTCCTTGACCCGTTTTTTCCATTTTGTGTTTTTGATTTGAGCCTAAAACTGAAAAACCCAACCTTTTTCATTTCTGGGATCAGATTTAAAAACAAAAGAAAAACAAAACAACGGGTCAGTTTTTCTGCTGCACGGCTTGATTTCTCTGACTGATTCTTTTGCCATCCTGTTTAAAATAATATACTAATATCTGATTATTGTTCAGGCAGGTTAAACATACTGTAGTAAAATCTGTATTATTTTATTTTAAGGACAAATCAATAACTTCTCAGGAGCTCAAACAAGGGAAACATTTGTTTTCATTTACTCAAAGGTTTACAGATTAACAAAATAAATGATTATTTCTATTATTATTATTATTTAGCATCATCTCTTAATTCCTCTATGGAACCCACTCCATGTGACTGATGAAGAGAAAACGGGTTTCTCATTTATTCTTTAGAGTAGGTGATGTTTCTGTTTCACTCCAGTAAAGAACCTGAACCGACTGGTTGTTTATCTCTGACTCTTCCATCCTATTCACCTTGGACTGTTTGGGAAAACAGTGAAAAGTTAAAACCTGCATTTTATCTCTATTAAAGCACCGATAAACTGAGTGTTTAAAGTGAAGCTGGGTGCTGACTTGTTCTCTCCTCTCTTCTTGTAGTTAACACAGACAGTGAGACTGCAGTGGTTAATGTAACATATGCATCCCGGGAACACGCGAGGCAGTAAGTCGTCTAAATGCTTTTCATCTCGTTTCTACACTTTTATTGGTTCTTTGTGTCACTATCTAGTTAAAATAACATTCTGGCAAAACGGATCTAAAGAGGAGTTTCTGATTTATTTACCTGAGAAACTCAAACTGTGAGATTTGGGCCATGGTGTTGAGTTAGTGGTGTGTGTGCACCATCTAGTGGTCATTTTAAGGAATTAAAAACCCTCTGGCCTTTACATATTCTCGCTCCTCTGTACCCGCTTCATCCCTCATGAACCCTTAGATAGCCGACCAGCAGCTCCGGGTCTCTAAACCCGCTGAGGCTCAGAGGAGGTCCGGCGTTATCAGCCCTTAAATATCAGACAGGCATCACTTCTTGTTTTTTCTCTTTTGACATACTTTGAATCTTCTTTTCCTCTGTGGTGCTGTTTAATTGTTGTCTATGACTTGTTTTATGCCTTTTATATATTTTAAATATCAGTATTTATTATTTTACAGTTCTTTTGTTTTAAATTGTTGATTTTTAAATGTGCTATACAATTAAATTGGATTAGAAACGTTTTGCTCCTTTGTTTCAAAATCTCTATGATAGAAGGAACAATACAATTACAGCAACAATATTAACCTGTACAGGTAATTTATTAGGAATGTAACACTTGTTTTCACATCTGGAACGAGACGATCTATAATATAAGATGAAGCCTGGTCTTTGAGAGATTTATATATAAAATCTTTGTTTTCACTGCTATGAAGAGGATTTAAAACAAACTAGTCAATAAAAGGCAGAACAGAAAGAACCTATTAAACAAGATGTGCTGCCACTCTGTGCAGTCCTGTCTGTTACTTGGAGTGAAGTTCTTCTAGATGATGTGTTGCTGTGCTGTGACAGGGCCATCCAGAAGCTGAATGGATACCAGTTAGAGAACAACAGCCTGCGCGTCTCCTATATCCCTGATGAGACCTCTGAGATGGAGGGAGGCCAGCGGGGGCCTGATAACGGGCGGCGCCCTGGCTATGGGCCCCGTGGTGGACCCCGTGGCGGGTCCCCGAGCTCCGGAGTTCCCTCTAAACCTCCACATGCTGACATCCCTCTCAGACTGCTGGTACCCACACAGTACGTTGGAGCCATCATCGGGAAGGAGGGAGCCACAATTCGCAACATCACCAAGCAGACACAGAGCAAGTAGGTGTTTTATTTAGTTATTATTTCAGATTAATGGTTTTATTAAAACGTGTGAACTGTATAAGAGTGTTGAAACTCCATTTGAAAAATCCACCTTTCTGATTTTTCCTTTTACCTCATTTTGTTCACTATAAGTCATTTATTCCTGTGTACCGTAGTTCATGTGTACATTGTACTAAAAAGACTTTGAAAGCTGATCCAGTGAGAGCAGTAGGACTTTATAACTTGATCATTAATTGTCCTGTTCCTGCAGGATTGACGTTCACCGTAAAGAGAATGCTGGTGCAGCTGAGAAGCCCATCAGCATCCACTCCACGCCTGAGGGCTGCTCTGCTGCCTGCCGCATGATCCTGGAGATCATGCACCAGGAGGCTAAAGACACCAAGACGTAGGTTTGAAACGGAACAACAGCACGAATGGAGTGGAGCAGAACCTGACCTAGGCAGTGTGTGATCACCCGTCATTTCTGTGTTTTCAGTGCTGAAGAAGTTCCTCTGAAGATTTTGGCTCACAACAACTTTGTGGGTCGCCTTATTGGGAAGGAGGGACGCAACCTGAAGAAAGTTGAGCAGGACACAGACACCAAGATAACCATTTCACCGTAAGATTAACACATCGAATCAAAACATTTTCTTTTTAAATATAGTTGTTTTTACTAGTTCATCGATGCCAGATGTGGACTCCGTGATTCTCTTTGCTCTTGTTCGACTGAGGGAGAGTTACTCATAAAGCCAACAGAACAAAAGTCAGTTACTGCTTTAGTTCTGGTTAAGGATTAATATCAATAATAAAAAGTGTTATAGATACATACAA
Source organism: Callopanchax toddi (assembly GCA_006937965.1). Lineage (NCBI taxonomy): Eukaryota > Metazoa > Chordata > Actinopteri > Cyprinodontiformes > Nothobranchiidae > Callopanchax > Callopanchax toddi. The sequence continues at coordinate 381,064 of SSNR01000470.1, forward strand.
TAAATATGGTTACTGGGGTCAGTAAAATACATGAAACACATTAGACTTTAGTGGTTTTCTTGAGCCAGTCTGTGCTAATCTGACCTTTTACAGCAGGGGTGTCAAACTCATTATGGTTCAGGGGCCACATGCAGACAAATTAGATGTCAAGCGGGCCGGACCAGAACAATCCTAAAATAATGACCTATAAATAACTAGTGCATGTTTTTCTCATTGTTTTCATGCAAGAAAAATTACAACTACATTTGAAAATCTTAACATTTATTCAAAAACTCTTTTACAAAACGCAAGATAAACAAATATTTCTTAAGACAATTGTGCAGAAGTACACAAAACTTTTATTGTCTTAAAATATTAATACTAAAAGATTTCCAACATGTGGAAACACCTGGGTGAGAGAATCATTTTTTGCAGTGTTCAAACTGACCCACGGTCTAGTCTGGAGGCTCTGCCTCGTTTTCAATTAGGGTCTCTGTTGTTTATAGACCAGTGTGGGTTTGGTACTGGTTTATCTTTTTAAATAGGGTTAGGGTCTGGGTTTGAGGAACTCGGTGTTTCATCTAAAACTGTATAAAACCAGTAAATCCAGGTGATGCTGACTGGACTCCATCAGTTTCACCATGGTTTCATTTAGACCAGGTCTGAGGGGAAACCCAGATCTGGATCCAAACCCATTCAGGTGTTTGTTCCTCAGTGGCAGGACGGTACTGATCTGTGCGCCCAGCTGACGTCCAGCTCTCTAGTTAAAATCATCAGCTTCAGCTCAGCGATGCTGTAGCTGAGTGCGTGTCGAGTGTTGAGCCAGAAACGAACCAAACGCGCGGACCAGGACGCACAGAGCGCAAACGCTCCAGTTTGGGAACTGATCTCTGTGCGTAACGCGATTGGAAGCCCTGGCCTCACGTTCCTGTGACTAGATATACGGGGGATTCGTCACTGTTCAAGTTGACAGGCGCAGCGCGCAGGATGGCAAGTTCTGTGGCGCGCTGCGGCTCTTCAGCTTGGCTCAGTCAGCTGTCATCCAACAAACGCGCTTTGGATGCGACCCGCCGTTTCCACTGGCTGGAATAAACCTATAAGGCTAGAGACGTGCAGTTTCATCGCCGATCCTTTTCGGTTTTTGTGGTGAAAGGATGGAGCGGAGGGCTGAGTTTTACGGCGACCGCGTAGACAGGTGAAGCGAGTGGGGCGGGCTGGATCCTCCGAAGGAGGATCTTGACACGGGCTGCGTGTGTCAAAGGTCTGATTTGAGCGTCTGGACAGCAGGAAATCAGGCTGACAAGAGCTCAGCCTTGCTTCAAACGCAAGTTGCGTTAATTGCGTTATTTTTTTAACGTGCATCATAATTAACGCGTTCAAGTCCCAGCCCTAATTTTTTTATTTTCAAAACTCATCCAGCGGGCCGGATTGAACCCCTTAGCGGACCGGATTTGGCCCGCGGGCCGTATGAATGACAGCCCTGCTTTACAGGTTAATGAAACGTCACTCAGCCCCATCTGCTGCTTGGATCCAGAATACCACGTTTGCAACTTCAGAGTCTCTGGTCCGGTGCCCTGAAGTCTCACAAAGTCACGTATCTCACGAGGGTTAGGCTAACCCAATGTGGCTAGCTGTTATGCTAGCACTGGAGTGTTTTTAGCTCATGATTCCTGATTTTTTTCCCATCTCTCCCTGCTTGAACACAGCTGATTTCTTTGAATGAGTGATGAACCGCTCCAGTAGAAAGCAGTGAAGGCTGAGGAGACATTTCAACAGTTAGATTTAGGTGTTTCTGAGCAGAAACAGTGCTAACGTTTTTACAACAGTGTTTAAAAACAGACACTAGGGGGAGCTAAAACAAGCTAAAACTGCCTAGTGTGCCTTTAAGGACTAAACCTCATGTAAAAAAATATTTTGATTGAAGGATTGTGCAGAGCTTTGTGAAGTTTAGTTTTCCATGGAACTGGTGTGCTTTACTAGTTATTATGCTCAAAGATATGTTGGTGCACAGAAAATCAAAAATCATGTTTAAACCAACATGTGTGACGAATCACTCCTAATAAGTTCATGTGTTTAGTCTCCAGGACCTGACCTTGTATAACCCAGAGAGAACCATCACAGTCAAAGGATCCATTGATGCCTGCTGTCAAGCTGAGGTGGAGGTCATGAAAAAAGTCAGAGAGGCCTACGAGAACGACATTGCAGCTATGAATGTAAGAGTACACTCACGTACATACAGACTCATGTGGAGGTCACCCGCTCTTCTTTTTAATCAACACTCATCTAAAAGCCTGCTGCTGAAATACTGAGGGCCCGAAGAGCCTGTTGAAACAATTAAAATGGTGTTGGCACTACTGTAGAAGAAAGGAAATGATCCAAGACTTCTGTCCAAAGGAGAGGATGTAATTTATTTATTCAAAGAAGCCAAATCATGATGCTCACGATTGTTTTATCAAAGCAATCAAAGGGTAAAACATCCTTTCTTTATGTGTGTGGGGTTGGGGGGTGGGTTGTTTTTGTTATTGTTTTGAAATAAGATGATATTAAGTGGGTACGACAGTGGAATGGAAACTACACCAAGACAATGTGAATATAAGTTGATATGTACTCCCACGTTGATTGTACTAAAATGTACAAGTTGTTTACTTTTTGGATGCAAAAAATAATAAAAATATCTTAAAAAAAAAAAAGGGTAAAACATCCAAGTGGGTGAATACTTCTTATAGGTACTGGGTGGCGTGTAGCTCAGTAGAGTGGCCGGTCTGGTAACCAGAGGGTCGCCGGTTCAATCCCAGCTCCAGCTGGGTTACATTGTCGTTGTGTCCTTGGGCAAAACACTTCACCCACCTTGCCTACTGGTGGTGGTCAGAGGGACTTTGAGGGCCCCCCCCCCCCCCCCCCCCCCCCCCCCCCCCCCC
>SSNR01000470.1:383970-406317 GCA_006937965.1 Callopanchax toddi
GGGGCCCCCCCCCCCCCCCCTCAGAGTGCCCCAGGGCAGCTGAGACTGCAAAGTAGTTTATCATCACCTGTGTGAGAATGACTGTTTGTGTTGTACAGCGCTTTGGGGAGTGAAAAACACTCTATGAATACAGGACATTTACTATAGTAACTGAGCTAATCCAGCATTTTCTCATGTTTGATTCACCTTAAAGTCAGACCTATGCTAAAGTATGATCAAACTCTATAGTTTATGTTTACAACAAGAAGGTTTTTACTTTGTTTTGTTATTTTATTGTACATTTAATTTTGATTTATGATTTTTTAAAAATGATTTGTTTTTTTTTTTGTTTGCTTAGTTTTTTTTCCTCATATTTATGCTTTATTCAAATTCAAACTACAGTTATTTGCTAATTAAATATCCGTCTGCTCAATAACTTTAATAGAAGTTATTGCTGTTCAGCACCACAGCCAATCACAGCTCTCCTAACATCCCGGTGTGCTCCTCCACAGCAGCAGACCCACCTGATCCCTGGACTTAACCTGGGTGCCCTGGGCCTTTTCCCCCCTTCTTCCAACATGCCCCCACCACCACCAGGGAATGCAGTTGGTGGCGCCCCCTACGGTTCCTTTGGGGTAAGAGAACACCTACTATCAACAGACATCTTTGTCCCTATAACACATTGCTTTTGTCACTTTAAAACCCTATAACTTTTTATCCTTTTCTGTTTATTTAGTTTTCTTATTTTCAAATAGATTAAAAACGTAAAGTTCTTTGGCCCTGTTTTACCTTAGTAGCTATATATATATATAATAATCCTTAATTTAACCTTGTCCTGATGCTCAGTTTAAAATAGCAGACTCAAGGGGTTCCAGCTCTCTCTTCTGCAACGTCTCTAAAGATCAGTACAACTTTAAGCTCCCCAGCATTCGCCAAACTGAGAAATGAAACGCGTAGACGGATACTTGACTGTTTCTTACAGTTTCCTCAGCTGTATTTGGTCCTATTGCTCTGATCTTAAGTCATTTCTCATTTCTTTATATTTTCCTTCCAAGCAGCCAGACTCTTCCTGTGATCTTTTAGAGTGGTCTTGATCAGTAGATCTCTGGACTTGTTGAAAGTCAGTTGAACGGACAGTATATATATATAGTAGTATATAGGTATACAGTATATATCAAGGTAGTAAAAGCTACGGCGTGTCTCAGCGATTTAGAAATGTTTGGGTTGGAAGAGATGCTGAAAATAGCTAATAATGGGTCAGGGGGTAAGATCTGACTATAGGCTTTGCCAAGTGTGTCAAATATCTTTCCCCTAAACGTGGTCAGTTTGGAACAAGACAGAAACATATCAACATGATTGGCAGGGGGCTGCCCACATCTGTTACAGGTATTACTAATTGTATAGTGGATTTTGTAGTATACCTTACATTGAGTAAGAGCAAGGCGGGCACAGATGGACGACGAGTGCGCCATTTTTGAGGCAGCAACCTACAGTTCGTCAGCTAGATGCATTTTTAGTTCTTCTTCTCATAAAGTTTAATAAACAACGACGGCCTGGAAGCAGCTTCCTCCAGGGTATTATAGATAAGGGAGATACACTTTCTCTTGGATGGGTCTATTTTTAATAAAGAATCTAACAGGGTTTCTGGGGGGCGGTTAGGAAAGCGGGGGAAATATTTCTTCACAAAATCCCTGACTTGAAAAAATCGGAAAAGATGAACATCAGGAAGTTGATAATGATCTGTCAGATCAGAGAAAGAAGAGAAAATGAAGTCCTTGTAGGGGACTTAGTAAGAAGTACTGGAACATTCTGAAAGACGTATAAAAATTTAGGCAAAATAGTGATCTTTTCAAGTTTACTCGTCCTATTAATAGTGGAAGTGCAGCCCAGCGGTCAAGATCTCTCCCAACACTCTCCAACAGAGGTAAAACATTTTTTCCTAGCATGTCTGAGAAAGCTGAGGTGATAACGATTCCTAGATACCGAAATGGATCCTCAGTTCTTTTAAAGGGTGAAAGAGAATGAGGGAGTTTCCTAGCCAGAGCATTAATGGGGAATATTTCACTCTTCTGATAATTAAACTTATAGCCAGAATGTCTACTATACTGCTTTAGAATGTTAAAAAGCTCAGGGAGGGAATTTAGAGGGTCAGATGTGTACAGGAGACGGTCAACCGCGTAAAGGGATGCTTTGTGTGTTATGATGATGACCTGATGATACATTTGATTCCCCCCTCTGAATGCAACCAAATAACCAATGGCTCTACTGCTATTGCAAATAATAATGGCGAGAGGGGGCAGCCCTGCCTGGTGCCTCGTTGCAGACGGAAAGGGGGGGTAGATTATTTGTCTGAATTTCAGCCGTGGGGCAAGAGTATAACAGTTTGACCCAAAGAATAAAGTTTGCTCCCAGACTAAATTTTTCCATGACCTCATCCAAAAACCACCACTCAACTCGATCAAAGGCCTTTTCTGCATCGAGGGAGACTATTATCTCAGGAGTGTGAGCCCCTGGCGTATGAATAATATTCAGAAGGCGTCTAGTATTATGGTAAGATTGTCGATCTGTCATGAAGCCTGTCTGATCTAGCAAAATGCTCAAGGGCAGTACATGCTCAAGTCGCAGAGCAAGAACCTTAGAGAGGTTTTTAAAGTCAACATGTAAACGTGAAATAGGTCTATAACTACTGCATAGCTGAGGGCCCTTGTCTTTTTTTAGAATAATAGAAATTGTGGCCTCTGATAAAGTTTTAGGCAGAGTGCTGATTGAGAAGGCCTCGTTATACATGTCTTCTAAGGCAGGAGCAATGAGGTCCAAGTTGGCTCTATAGTATTCTGCTGAAAACCCATCAGAACCAGGTGTTCAAAGATTTAATGGCTTCTAAAATCTCAGCGACTGTTATGGTCCTCCCAATCCTCCAGCCGTCTCCGCATCTACCACTGGAAAGGTGATAACTTTAAGCACATCAGTCGCAGGGGGTGGGGGGTCCGAAGAGTAAAGATCTGAATAAAGTTTCGCAAATATTTCTTTTATCTGAGGAGGTTTTGAAACCACTTCACCCGAGGTAGATCTTATAGTAGGAATTATTCTAGAGGTTGCCTCCACCCTGGCAGCCTGCCTGCTTTGTCCCCAGATTTAAAAAAGCGCTGCTTTGCCTTGAGTAGCTGTAACATCTGAATTAGTAGTTAAAAGGTCATAATCTGCCTGGAGCTTAACACGATCATCATGAAGATGGGGGTCAGGGTTAGATGCATATCTATTATCAATCAGTCCCTCCAGGAAGTTGCGGGAAATTTTTGTGATTGTTGCGATCTAAAATGACTGATTTCGCGGCACATTTTTCTAAAAGTTGCGGTCAAAGTTGCAATTTTTTTCAATTATTTTTTAAATTTCTTTAAGGTTTTATTTAGTTTATATGCACACACAGTTAACCTCTTTACACACACACACACACACACTGTATGCGCTGTTTAATCATAAAATAAAGACTACAAGATGATGTAATCTCCATGACAACACAGCTGACAGCCTGTCTCAGCGTCACTCAGACGTTACAGCGTGAGCGACTCTTTACTTTCACTTTCAGCGATCCACCTCAAAGGTTCACTAATTCAGCAGAATGAGTTTAGAAAAGACAAGCGGTTCCTCGTGTTCACTGGATACAAACGTCACGTGGTTAATCGCGTGTTAAAAAAAATAAACAACGTTCAAAGGAATTCACGTTGATGCTGACGGTCCGATTTATTTAAAATATTTTTCACAGAATAGCAAAACTGCCGACTCAGCACACAGTTTAGGACAAACATAAGTTCTTTTTAAATCTAGTTTCTCACATTGTCCAAATACGGACATTAAACAGAACTCACCTCATCTTATAAGACCCCCAGCTCGTCTCTGCTCCTCTTTTCAGCTAATCTCCTCCATGTTTTGCGGTCAAAAAGTTTTTGTCAAACAACGATTTTCCTGTATAATCCACCACGACGTTGTGTTTGGTTCAGAACAGCTTTCCACCACTCTCGTGTAATACTTTAGGAAATTGATTTGCTCGTATTTTAGCTGTAAAATCTGATGGAAACCGACTGGAGTTTAGCAGCTCTGAGCTCAAAAACCGGAAGCAAACGCAGCTGGAGGCAACGGGATTGGTCAAAACTTATCCGAGTGGCTCTGATTGGTCAAAGAAGATGACGAAATCCGACAAAAACAAAGATTGGTCAAATTTGTGGAAAAGTTGCGGTGATTGGTGAAAATTGCAAGGCCGCAAAAAAGTTGCGGCAAATGGTTGAATTTGCGTTAACAGTTGCGATCACAACATCGCAGCTTCCTAGAGGGTCTGATCAATATCCTTAATTTTCTGCTGTAAATCTACAATATAGGACCTCCTCTTTCGCTTTTGGATTGAAACAAAACCAATAAGTTGTCCTCTCACGTAGGCCTTGGAGGCCTCCCAGAGTGTGCCTCTTGATATCTGGTAAGTCATTGAGTTTAGAAGACAAGGATATCTGAGTTCTTAAAAACTGTCTATAATCTGCTTCAGGTAATAATGTAGAATTGAACCTCCATCGTAGAAATAAGTATGGTTGGGCCCCCACTCAAGTTCAAGGGAAACTGGTGCATGATCAGATATATGGTATGCTGAAGCTTTAGAGAGCAGCCTGACAGCTATGAGGAAGAAGTCTGTACGAGTGTATGTACGGTGGGGATGAGAGAAGAAGGAAAACTGCTTAGCTGTGAGATTACATGTCTCCATGGGTCAAGAAGGCCTGACCGGGTTTTAAAAATTCTAACGATTTGGCTGCAGTGGATACTACTGGATAAGTCTCCCCCCTCCAAAAAAATGATGTCATAATTATCAGCATTAGGGAAAGCTGCAAGAAGCTTATTTATGAATGCACTATGGTCCCATTTCGGTCCGTATACACAAGCTAATATAACAGGGGTTACTATATAGGCTACCTGCAATGATCACAAATCGTTCATCAGCGTCCGCCACCATAACATGCTGCTCAAATATAATGTGTCTCTGGATTAGAATGGCTAGACTTTTTTCCCACAAAAGTTTGGTCCTGGTCCATTTTTTGAGGAACGTTTTGTTGTTGTTGTTACATGATTAAACTCTAATCTATTAATCATTCAGGCATGAAAAAACTCCTAAACCAGAGGTCACATGGTCCGGATCCGAACCTAGAGCCAGAGCCAGTTCTGTCCAGACCAATCCAGGACCTGGTCCTCGGTCCAGGGGGAGGGGGTGTCCGGGAGACACGTGAGCGCTACCCAGGAGCTAATGTGGATTTGCTGCTCGCTCGGCATCCAGCATGCCCCCTCTTCCTGGACGAGACCACACCATGCGGTCCGGAACTCGGTCCAGGGGAAGGGGGCATGGTTGAGTGCCAAGTGAGTCGCGGGGAACCACGCCCCCTCCCCCAGGACCGAGGACCAGGTCATGTATGCTGACCTGGACCTTTGGCATATTTAGTTGACTACCCCTGTCTGAATTACATTATTGTAAAGAATAAACAAAGTCTTTATCTAGCACAGCTAACAGTCTGTTTTTGCTTTAATTATCCTTTTACAATCCTTCCCTATCATTTTTTGTTGACCAGAAACACTAATAATTAAATATGCAGCCAATAACAGAAATGATGTCGACCAAATTTCACAAATATGTTTAAACGGTGCCAGGCAGGCTTATAGCAGGGCACAAAAATAACTGCAACAAAGAATAAGACTGTCCAAACACAGATACTAACAGACTAACAATAAACTACTCAGAGATACCCCATCATACAACACCTCATTCTTTCATCCACAGGGAATTGACAGAACAGTGGATTGTGTGTTTTCTGACTTTGAACAAATGATGGTTCAATTAGATCAGGATTATCATCTCAAACCTGCAAACACATTCATAGAAAATAATACATTTTCTTTCATTTAACTGTGTGTGTGTGTGTGTGTGTGTGTGTGTGTGTGTGTGTGTGTGTGTGTGTGTGTGCACATCCAGGCCCCAGAGCAGGAGACGGTTCATGTTTACATCCCAGCACAAGCAGTAGGAGCTATTATTGGGAAGAAAGGACAGCACATCAAACAGCTGAGCCGCTTCGCTGGAGCCTCCATCAAGGTCTGTTGAACATGGGAGAAATCAGGATCATTTATTCTACTTTTCAGCTTTTTTTCCCCTGATATTTTGTATTTATTTAGAGTTTTATTTGATATCGTCAAACGTTGAAATGTGTCCCTCTGGTCTTCTCTAGATTGCACCAGCTGAGACTCCAGACTCTAAGATGAGGATGGTGATTGTGACGGGACCCCCTGAGGCTCAGTTTAAGGTGAACACTGACGAGACTTGAGCAGCTGATTAACATCAGTCATTACTAAATATTTACTGTTGAGAATTATTGACGTCCTTCTATTTCCACTTTCAGGCTCAGGGCAGAATTTATGGCAAACTTAAGGAGGAGAACTTTTTTGGGCCAAAAGAGGAGGTCAAACTGGAGACTCACATCAAGATGGCCGCCGCTGCTGCAGGCAGAGTCATTGGCAAAGGGGGCAAGACGGTAAGACATAGATCACATTCTTTTATGCCTCTTCTGTGCATAGTGTTGATTAATTTGTCATCAAAGGGCTTTAAGTTAAAGCTCTTCAGAGGTTTTTAAATCGTAGATTTTTAAAAGGTAATCAGAGTAATTTCCTCCAGGTGAACGAGCTGCAGAACCTGACAGCAGCTGAGGTGGTGGTCCCCAGAGAACAGACTCCTGATGAAAACGACCAGGTCATTGTTAAGATCAATGGACATTTCTATGCAAGCCAGGTACGCCTCCTCTCTCTGGACTTGTTAGTGATCATTCACATGTTGTAGCTTAAGTAGTACACAGAAAGAGTAAACGCAGTTAGGAATGTACACACATCCACCATGGGCATGATGTCACATTGTTTTTGGGCTTTTAACGGATCCTGGTCATTAGATAGAACACAAATACAAGGCCCAGTACTATAAAGCACTGTGGTATACTGTGATCCGAACGCTGTTGTCTCTCATTTACTTATGTTTTACTAGTCTGTACAAATATCAAGGACATGAAAGTTGGGGGGCAGCTGTAGATCCGCCCCTGGCTTCAGAAGATACAGTGGTCTGATCCCTCGTTTATCGCGGGAGTTATGTTCTAAAAATAACCCACAATAGACGAAATCCGCAAAGCTTTATTTTTTACAATGATTCCAGATGTTTAAAGGCTGTAAAACCCCTCACTACACTTTTCTCAGACGGGTATTTATGTTTTCTCTCTCGTTTAAACACTCTCGTGAGTCATTTGCTATCGGTTGTCAGAGCGGCAGAAATAAAAAAAATGTAATTACTGTATTGATTGGGTCTAAAAGATCCATCCCGGACACCGTGTGTTCGTCGCGGTATGAAGCCCACAGCACCGTTCTCACCTGCTGAGAAGCTAAGTGTTTCTGTACTTCTCACCTCCCGCTGCGCTGCAGGGATCAGCAGGATGTGATCACGCCGCGGTCTGGTGTAGGTACCAGATGTGCATCCCGAGCAGATCTGGTACCTTCACCGGCGCGCAGCACGAGTTCTCTGGAGAGGATGCACTGAACCCCACGTCGGTGACACACAGGCAGCAGCATCGGCGCTGCAATCGATCTCCTCAGGACGCAGAACACTCAAAAAAACAAAAAAACATGGAAAATTACAACAAAAAATCTACAAAACAGTGAGGCTGCAAAAGGTGAACCGCAAAAGAGCGAGGGGCCACTGTACCTCCTCCCCACAGCTAGAACCATCTACAATGAGTCTTTGAAGAAATGTACATTACATGTGAGTAATGTGTTATTACCAGATTTCCCTTCAGGACTGGATTGAGTTACTACTCTTACATAATCCCAGTAGCTCCAGTCCTCTATTCTCTGTTTGATTTCCTGGCAGCTCACATTTCTTTTAGCTTCGTTCCTGCTTCTCTGGTTTCCTGTCTCTGCTGACACGCTCCAGGGCTCGGTGTCAGGGCCCATTCCTTTCATTACCAGATCACTTTCCTTCAGCTGTTTTGGATATGATCATATTCATATTTCATTTAGTTATGAAACACACCACTGTTTTCCTTTTTCCCCCTGACGTCTTTACGAAGGTTTCACCTATGTTCCTGTTTTCTCCAGCTGGCTCAGAGGAAGATCCGAGATATCCTGACCCAGGTCAAAATGTCACAGAAAGGAGGGATGGGCAGCAGCCCCAACCCACAGGGCTTCACTGAGATGGGCAGCCCAACGCAAGGACTGACTCAAGAGCACCAGCCACGCAGGAAGTGAGGGTCCCCGCATCCTCCTGACATGGTGTGGAGCTCCCCCCCACGCCCACCTGACAAATACCTGCCTAGACAAAGAGATGGACATATACAGAAGAGTGACACACGGACCCAGCGATATACAGGGAGACATATTGAGAGGGAGGAAGTATGCCCGACAGCCACTGAGATATAAAGTACAAGACGAGATAAATAAAATCAAAAGTTAAAATTAAATAAGAAAGACATGAAAACCGTGAACCCAGCGACAGGCCAGAGCAGAGACTGGGTGTGGATGAAAGGATGAAGGAAAGGAGGGATGGAAGGAGAGGGGGTGGCGTCCTCCTGGTGTGCCTCAGTCTGCAGTCAGCTGCTCCTCTCGGTCCTCAACAACATGGCCGACGTTCTCCATGGTGGTTTGATCCGATCTGCGTCCTGCAGGGAGGTGACGCTCAACCAGACTGAGACACATTAGAAGGGACCATGTGTCCTCCTTCCCCCCCGCACTGACCTCTCCAGCCATCTGCAGCCAGTCCTATATTTTAAGGGTGGTTTTTTTAACATAGAGATATATGTATAGAAATGTTTTATTCAGAGCTATTATTGACATAATGCAGTGAGGCAAAGACGGGAGAGGAAGCCGGGAAACTGCTGCAGAGGTCAGGAGGTCGGGGCCTGGGTCACCTCCCCTTTACCTCCTAGCCAGAGTTTGAAGAGGGGCCGCAGATGTTAACACTGCTCTTTAAACACCTCTCTGAACAACAGAGAGAGTAGAAGACAAAAGAAAAATGAAGAAATATGAGGTTGTAAATATATAATCTTCATGTTAACTATTGACATGCTGTGTCTGTCCACCTTGCCTTTATTTTAAAGGGGCATTCTGCAGGGCCTTCTGGGGAGGCCCTCAGCGCCCCTCCATCCTTTGCTGTGTGGTGGAAGGCACAGTAAGAGACAGTAAGGGTGGCGGAGTCGCAGCTGATCCTGCAGTTCTATTGCAGCGGCTCAGCTCTCACAATTAAGAAGAAAGAACAACTTTACAACTGCCAGCAGCTATGCTCGCTGGCTAGCGACCCGCACCTTCAACGGCATATTTTATATATATTATATATATATGATATGTGAGTTAGCCCGGCCCCTCAGGTGAATGTATCAAAGCCAGCAAGTCAGACGTGAGGTTTTGCCGCACCGGTAGACCGACAGACGAGGTGTGTCTGAGACTTTCTGGTCTTCTGGTGCTGAGATATTCAGGAAGACGACTTTTTCTTCAGTGTTCTGAAAACACCTCTGCACTGAAGAGGTCTTTATCAAGAGAAGAGCCATCGATTAGCCTGGAGCCAAATCAAGCAGTCTTCCAAAGCTCCACACCTTGAGCTCAGCAATAGTGACTTGAAGCGGAGCAGTTTCCAGGTTTTCTCTTCCTCTCTGCCAAAGGCCTGTGGGTGGAGCCTCCAGACCCCGCCTGCATATGGTAATGAGGGGCGGGGTCGAATATGGACGCTTTTGCCAATATTAGAACAGATTAGAGAAGAAAGGAAAAAATCTACCTCAGGGTAAAATTACCTCAGTATTCCTAACTTTTTTTTTTTTTTTTGCTTGCTGGTGTTTTATATAAAAAAGAAACAAAGAAAATAAGATCTGATAGTCCTGAATATTTTTTATTTTTTTAAAAGGAAAAGTATTTTTTTTAGTATTGTCTTTGTTTTGTTTATTTTTTTCTTCTTTTTTCTTTCTCTGTGTGTGATGATGGTTAAATGGTCGAGTACAGCATGACAAGGAGGCTGTTTTTTAGGCAGAGAGATGAAATGCTGGTCCAGACAGGAAGAATGAGTCATTTTGTCTTTTTAGTTGAAGAAACAGACTCTCGGTCTTCCTGGAACGCGAGTCGAGCTGCTGCCTGAAATGAAACCTGGCCAATGGGGAGTGGTGTGAACTCAAGGGGGTGTCCTAATGGGCTCAGGGTGACCAGACAGGCCACTTTGAAGCTCTTTCTTTAACCGTAGAGATCATTAAAAAACCCAGAAAACCTCAGTTTCTGGACACGTCGGGTGTCTATGGGCCTGGCCCAAGCTCGGAAGGACCTTCCTCTTGTGCCTTATTGTAGTGACATCAGAAACATCTAACAAGAACTGGTCAGATTGGACCATCTCCAACCTAACAGTACACAGAGACACACCAGCTAGCTCTGATGTCTCCACATGTGAAGATTTATTATCTGTGCACTGACCACGATACCCCACATGCTCCTTGTTGGCTCTGTGAGTGTGTGTGTGTGTGTGTGTGAGAGAACATGTGTACGTTTCTTTCTACTGGTTTTATAATTTTCTTTTCTGTTTTTATTTTTGTCAGGGTTGTGGTTGAGTGAAAGTTTTAAATGTATGACGAGACCCGATGTCCTCTCCATCCGTGAACAAACTGACGAAGAATGGAGAGAATTAGGAATCTTTAGGAAAATGGGAGCAGAAACGGCAACAGCACTGTTGCCTAATAGATTAAAACCTGTACATGTGATTTTTTTTTTTAAAGTAATGATCAAAATCCAGAGAAAGGAAAGAGACTGGTCAGCAGAAACATGCCAGATGACTCCTCTTTTCAGGGCCGACACATCACCAGGTTCACTTGTTAGCTACCCATCAAACAGGGATAATCTATTCAATCATGTCTAGCTTCCATTTTACCCAGAGGCACCGGCTTCACCGCTCAGTGTGACCGTCTTGTCCTGTTTTGACCTTTTTCCAGACCATAGAGCTCTGTTCACAACCACCGAGGCGACATTCAGGAATCATCATCCAGCCTGCAAAGCTGTGGGTTGGTGAGATGTGATTTTTATTTTTTGTTGTTTTGATAATACAGCAAGCTTTATTTGGACGTGACATCTAGAAACAAACTAATTGATGACATAAGTGGACATCAAATTAACAAAACCTGAAATATGGAGATGAAACAGGAGGTGAAAGAGAAGGATGGTAGGAGACCGGGATGTGTGGAGAGTGGAAAGAAATTTTCAAAGAACTCCACCACCCTCCTCTTTCTTTCCTCTAAACACTTTCAGGCTCTCTTCTCACTTCTCCTGTGTGGTCAGAGAAGAGGGAGACGCCTACTTGAGTTAATCATGGCCTCTCAGGAGCAGGAATGTCCCTCGCTCTCTCTCGCGCTAATCTCCATCGTGTTCGTTTGGCTCACTTCTGTTCAAGAGATTTTGATTTTCTGAAGCCACATTTTTTAGATCTATGTTCTCCGTATAATGTTCTCTGTAATAGAAAAAAGGAAAGAATTGATTTCGGTCGTGTTTAGTTTATTTTTATTTTTAAAACTGCTATTCTATCAACATAACAGCTACTGAAGAAGTCACTCATTACAGTAACTCCCAACCTCCCTGAGGGCTCAGCCACTACAGGCTGAACATAAAGGGGAGGACGTAGTTGTCAAACGGCAGTTTCATGTCAGAAATACCGTTGTTTTTTTTTTTTGTACAGCATAAAGACGATGCGTTTAGGATAAAAATGAAAACGTAGACACGCACTGCATCACCTACCACTCCTCTGTAGGTGAGAATGTGGTGAGAAGGCTTTCTCCTTTTCTTTTCTTAGCCATTTAGAACCCAGTTTGAAAACATCTTTTGGGTTAAAAGTCAAGTGATTTATTGATATGTTGTATCAGAAAGTGTGTGATGCCGATGTTTAGAAAGTCAGTGTCATTACCACACACTAACAATGAAGATCTAACACTCTTAAATGTGTATCCAACTCACTTAAAGGATCTTACCAGTTTGTTGTTTATGGCGTGGTTTCAGGGCCAAAATTAAGACTATTGCGCCCCCTGCTGTGGCTACGTCCCTCTAGCAGGAGGCTGTATCCATTCCAAAGACAGCTACTGATCTGACCAATGATTGGCCGGCACCGGTAACTGAGCTACCGCTGCTGGTAAATTAGAAGACTAATCACTTGCGTTAGCATTGGACAGGCTAGTGACTAGCATGCTTAGGCTAGACACCCACTGGATTTCCTACCCTCTCTGCTGTCTATTAGCATGGCGTTAGCATTGGAGAGTTTAGCGACTAGCATGCCTTGGCTGGTCACCGACTGGATTAGAAACATACTTTTTTAAATTGAAAATTTTATCAATTCAAATGAAGGTTTCACCATCTTGGGTTCTCTTTATAGTGTGATGTTACTTGTGGTTAGAAACGTTTAGGTCTGAAGTGTTTGGATACAATAAGCCAATTTTAATTATCAGGATGTTTTCTCCTGTATTTAGATTTAGGTTAAAGGTTAAACTTTGATAAAGTCTTCAATAAAAAATTATGTCTCTAATCCAGTCGGTGACCAGCCAAGGCATGCTAGTCACTAGCTTCTCCACTGCTAACGCCAGCCTCTCTAATGCTAACGCCAGCCTCTCCATGCTAACGCCAACCTCTCCATGCTAACGCCAGCCTCTCCATGCTAACGCCAGCCTGTCCAATGCTAACGCCAACCTCTCCAATGCTAACGCCAACCTCTCCAATGCTAACGCCAGCCTCTCCAATGCTAACGCCAGCCTCTCCAATGCTAACGCCAGCCTCTCCAATGCTAACGCCAGCCTCTCCATGCTAACGCCAGCCTCTCCATGCTAACGCCAGCCTCTCCATGCTAACGCCAGCCTCTCCATGCTAACGCCAACCTCTCCATGCTAACGCCAGCCTCTCCATGCTAACGCCAGCCTGTCCAATGCTAACGCCAGCCTGTCCAATGCTAACGCCAGCCTGTCCAATGCTAACACCAGCCTCTCCATGCTAATAGACTGCAGAGGGAGTAGGAAATCCAGTGGCTGTCCAGCCTAATCATGCTACTCACTAGCCTGTCCAGTGCTAACATAAGTGAGTAGTCTCCCTCTCATCTACCACCAGCAGCAGCAGCAGCTCAGTTTCCAGTGCCAGCGTATCATTGGTCAGATCAGTAGCTGTCATTGGAATGGAAACAACCTCCTGCTACAAGGACGTAGCCACAGCAGGGGGTGCATTAGTATTAATTTTAGCCCTGGAACTGTGCCATAGTTGTTAATATTTATCAAACCTAAGTACTTCATAGCACTGCTGACCATTTCCTCCAACATGTATGATCTGTGCAGTTCATTCATTATGTTACTCAAACATTTAAACACATTTAGGAGCACAAGTGCTTTTTTCAATTCATTTAACAATAGTTTTTATCAAGGGAAACAACACATCTCTTTAACAACCTCTTAACCCTCGTGCTGTCTTCAGGTTTCAAATTAACCCAAAAAGACTAGAAAACTCCATAGACCTCAAAGTAAGGACAGTGTGAGGGTTAATGTCCACTAACTAACCAGTCCTAATCAGCAGGTTTTATGTAAGAGTCAACTCAGCTCCTTGTTTCTTTACGGACCGCAGCATCAAACACAACAAATCTAAAACCTGACGAGAATCCCTCAGGATGAAAGAGCAAACCTACCTCCTGAAGTAGCTGTGATTAGAAACAACCAGCCTACAGATGTCAAACCAGCAGGTAGCTGAAGGAACTGGATGCTGAAAAAGGATTTTATTACTCTAAAATGAAAGCTCCTGAACCTAAAACACATCAGCAGGGTTAAGGACATGGTCAGCACTAACGTAAAGTACACAGTAAATTGACAAAAATGCAAAAAAATAAATAATTCAAAAAACACAAAAAAAAATTAAACATCTAAAAAGAAGCACCCCCCACCCCCACCCCCCTCGTTTGTGTTTAATGTGTACGTTTGGAAAGGCAGACGTGGGTCACTGATTTCACCCAACGTGGCGTCGGTGGCAGCAGAGGAAGGTTTTAAAGAACTACAGCAGGAAACTGCTAACTTTCATCAGTCAAACAGGACTCAAGAGTTTAGAATGGAACTAAGGAACGCTGTAGTACGGAGGAATAAACGAACTCTTGACACATAACTAGTAACGCTACCTCAAAAATAAACCAACCAACTGACAAACGCAGAGTCAGCTTGAGGACGGTTTTAGTTTCTGTAACTTAAAACGATTCAGACGGCTGCACTAAGAAAGGACACTCACATTTATTCACCGACTAATTTATTTTTCAGTCTTAGAAGAAGTTTCTTGTTAGAGTTAGGTCTGTCATTTTATGAATAAAACGGACACGCACACACAAACCTCTATGGACACATCGTAGTGCAGGGCGGGGGCGGACGTGATGAGGAAATGGGTTCAAGTGACTCTAAACCCATCAGTCCCAATCACTGAGCCCTCATGTGAATCCTAACTGAGCACTGCTGTTTTCTTTACACTTTTATGATGGTAAAACAAGCGTTGTCCTTCAGCTCCTCCTCACTGCTCCATGTCTCCTGCCTGTGATTTTCATCCAGAATCACTGGAAACCGTGTAATTATTTTGTTAATCTACCTCTTAGATAAAAAAAAAATGCATAAAAATAAGTTTTGTTTGAAAAAGATTGCAAAATAGCCCCTAAATACGATGAAGGCTAGAATAACTCTAAATCAATCTAGATGATTGAATAACATGGTAGTGGCATCTCCATATACTGTAGTGGATAGTCACAAATGTATTCTTCTTCCAAAGACTTTGATTTTCTTTCAGCATTTGAATTTGATTTAGGAAGGACTTGAAAGTTGGATAAAGAACTGAAAACCACTGAGTATTAACTGTGATCTTCTTTAATACCCCAACATAAAGTCCGTTACTTTAACCAGTTTCTTTTCGTTCATTATACGTTTATGTTTGTAACTTCAAAGTATTCTTTGTTTTGGTTGCCTCCTGTTTTCCCGTTTTATGATGACAACAGATTGTATCTCGTGTTGCATTTTCCTTCCTTTTGTGAAAAGTTGTGGTGCTCTACGAGGACCTTCTATGCCAACAGGTCACGATTCATTTCCGTCGAGTCTCATGTTAAAAGGACCTGTTGTTTTCGCCGCCTGTCGGTGAAAGGAGGAGACTTTTCTACTCGTTTATTGGATCTAGGCTTGGCCTCTAAAAGGATTTCGGTGATCATGCAGCCACAGAGACACTCTTTTCATGTCAAAGTTCTCCATCCTTCCACTCAGTTGTGGCGTTGGTCTTCACAGTATATGGACATTCACCCTCTGCCTGCCTGATTCCTTTAATCTGCATCAACACTTGTTTTAATTCCTTGTAAACAAAACAATAAAGCATAGATATGAATGTGTTATTAAAGAACGAGATAATGGACCTCTTGGCCTTGTTTATTCATTTTGTGTGGATTTCACTTAAAGCCTATTTAGTGTCTTGTTGATTAAAGATGTTTTTGCACAGAAAGCATTACATTCATGTTGAGGTCTGGACCTCGACTCAACCCTTGTAACAGATCTGTTCTGTTGTAGATTTGCTGCCATGTTGTTGTGCTGTCATGTCTTAGAGAGGCTAGACTTTTACTATCCTCTGTCTCTTTGTAGTTGTCCTGTTAAGACTTGGCTCAGGCCTATAGTCTGAGATGGAGCTTCTGGGTTTTTGGTCATTTTATGAGCCTTGCATAACCTCAGCCTGAAACTAGGAAGTCACTCTACTGGCAACTGCGGCTCAAATGTTTTCCAGCCAAGTGGCTTTAACAAACTTAATCAATTAATGGGGTATTCCCCATGAATTCACACGTGACAAGTTATTGACAATAAATCAGTAATACTTGATAAAACCGACTGGAAAAGGGTGGCTTGCCAACCCCGGGTCGGGAGAGAGGTCCTACCCCAAGTGGAGGAGTTTATCTCGGGGTCGTGTTCATGAGTGAGGGAAGGAGGGAGATCTACAGGTGGATTGGGGCAGCGTCTGCAGTGATGGATGCTGAACTGGTCTGTTGTGAAGAAGGAGCTGAGCCAGAAAGCAAGGCGCTCTATTTACCGGTCGATCTCCGTCCCAATCCTCACCTGGTCACGAGCTTTATGACTGAAAGAAGAGATCACAGATGGAAGCGGCCAAAACTCAGGCTCAGCCTTAGAGATGGGGTGAGGAGCTCAGACATCCAGGAGGGAGTCGGAGTAGAGCCGCTGCTCCTCCATATCAAGATGAGTCCGTTGAGGGGGTTCGGGCACCTGGTCAGGATGCCTCCTGGACGCCTCCCTTGAGAGGTGTTTTGAGCAGGAGGCCCCCGGGTCGACCCAGGACAAGCTGGAGGAAATACGTCTCCAGGTTGGCCAGGGAACGCCTGGGCGTCCCAGCTGACGAGCTGGTGGACTTGGTCGGGGAGAGGATGGCCCGGGATGCCCTAATTGGGATGCTGCCCCCACGACCCGGACCTGAATAAGCGGAGCGAGGTGAGACTTGATTAAGATATTAATATAAATGAAGATTATTTTGTCTTTTCTTTCTAGTTTAGTAAAACACAAGTTCAATATTTAAAATCAATGTTTCTTATAAGAATACAGTATAAACAAGGACAGTCATTAAAATCTACTAAAACCTAGATAGTGTTCATGACAAGTAAATTAAATTAAATGATTTCATAAAAAAATATGAGATTGGATCAGCATAGAAATCAGATTTAATATGTTGTCTTTTTCTGTCCAGACTACTCAAATAATTCAGCATTAATCTGGGGTCTTTAGGTCACATGACATGGATGTTTTCAGTGTGTGTGTGGCCGACAGCTGGCTCACCATCAGTACTGGGTGAAGTGGTTTGGCTCTGAACGTCCACTGAAGATCAGCATGGTGCTGAGTGGTGACAGGACTGGGAGGAGCTGGTTTCAAGGTCCAGGACGTCTTGTTTTAGCAATGCTTCAGATTCAGGACTACTGATCACAGTAAAAGTAAAATTAGATTCATTATAAAATGACAGATTGTTCTGTTATAAAGGAATCCTCAGATTGGAGTGTTACTTCAGTGTGATCCCCTGAATACGAGGACAGGAAAAAGACAAACAGCTGGACCATGACTGGGTCATCGTTTCTGAAACGGACAACAGAGTTTAACATGGAGAGAGAGGAGATGTGGTCAGTCCACTCTGAGTCGGGATAACCCAGATAACCTTCTAACGGACTGGAGGTCTATCGAGTCTTAGATGTAGAATTCTGCAACCTGTTAAATATCAGTGTATTTTCATTTTTCCTGATTCATAAAACTCTTAAACAGTGTGTATAAACCATACACTAGTTCTCTAGTTCACAAACTGACCACGCCCACCAGGAGTAGTGATAACTGCTCGCGCTGCCAGATCACTATGATGTCATCAACTGATGGTGAACGTGTTCTCTCAATCCATCTGCCAGAAAAATTAAAAGCTTGCTAGTTTATGTGAGAAAACTTTAAAATGCAAACTACACGAAATACTTTAAAGTAGTTGACACCAGTTTATTCCAACTACCACTAAAGGTACCCTGAGTACCACAGAACCATGATGATGATAGCTGTGTTGATGCAGCAGCACCACCTGCTGTCCAGAGCAGCAAACTACATCACCAGATCTCCATCTTCCCGCTGTGACATTTATTTTCATCATCTGTTGGTGCTCTGCTGCAGGTCAGACACAAATCACACCAGAACACATGGATCTGTACTGTCGTCTAAATAAATCAAAGTGATTGAATTGATGAAATTATATCAAATTAATCACCCCCCCCCCAATTCAATTTAATGCAGTTTATTTCTAAAGCTCCAGAGTCCAGTTCACAACACAAGTAGTGTCAACGCTGAGCAAAGCAACAAATCAGGTCCAGATTCTGACACTGAGAATACGCGTTTGTCCTTTGACAAAAGTCTGATGTAGAATGAGAAAAACCTCAAGTTAAAATTAGACATTTATTGAATGAATATTGTGACGATCAGTAAAAACAGACAAGATAAAACAACAGAAGGAACCCCGAGAGATCCACGGATCAAAGCAAACTAAAGATACCCGTCTGGGTCAAAGGTTTCAACATGCTAATGTGCACTCATACTGTAAATATACCCTAAACAAGACGATTAATTCTAGGTCTGATAAACCAGCTTCACTCACATTTAAAATAACAGTATTCATATTTTATGGTTATTGAAAAGAAAACGGTTATTTAGTGTTGAGAAAACATCTCATGAACCACCAGACACATTTTAGGGAAACTCTGAAAGTGATCATTGAATAAACTTCTGCAAATAAGCCCTCACCTTACCTCGCCTCGCCTCGCCTCGCCTCGCCTCGCCTCGCCTCGCCTCGCCTCACCTTACCTCGCCTCACCTTACCTCACCTCACCTCACCTCGCCTCGCCTCGCCTCGCCTCGCCTCGCCTCGCCTTACCTCGCCTCACCTTACCTCGCCTCACCTTACCTCACCTTACCTCACCTCACCTCGCCTCACCTCACCTCGCCTCACCTTACCTCGCCTCACCTTACCTCGCCTCGCCTTACCTCGCCTCGCCTCGCCTCGCCTCGCCTCTCTAGTCTTCCACCTCTCCGGGTCACGGGGACAGCATCTCCAGTGTGGAGGTCCAGGATGTCCTCTCTCCATTCACCTCCACCAGCTCATCCAGTGGTTGTTTATGTATATAAACCAGTGCTAATATTATTTAATTAAATTCCTCACTCTCTTTCTAAGGAGGAGTCCTGCCACCTGTAGAGGAAACTCATTTTAACTGCTTGTATTTGATTTTTTTGGTAATTTTTGGAGATCGAAAGCCTGACTTTCTGGCTCAGCTCCCTCTTCACCAACAGATCACTTCAGGGTTTGCATCACAGCAGAGCAGACGCTGCCTCAACCTCAACCTCCTGCTCCTTTCATCCTTCCCTCTCTCGTAAACAAGACCTCAAGACTCCTTCACTTGAGGTAGGACCTCTCCCTCCAGATTCTCCCACCACCACACTCAACACCCTCCACACCATGCCTGCACCTAAAACCTCTCCATGAAAGGTTTTGAACAGACCTGGTGACAGCGGGTATCCTATTCTCACCTGAAACATGTCTGAGAACCAGACTTGAGCTCTAACACAGGGACTGAATGGCCCCTTAACAAAAGGCAAAGATTCACAAAACACGTAGATTAATTGGGCAAACTCCCACGACCCCTCCATCGCCCTAGCAAGGGTCAAAAATTTGGTCCACAGTTCCACAACCAGGACGAAAACCACATTGCTCCTCCTCCATCTGAGATTCAACCATCGATCTCCTCTCCAGTACCCTGAACTGTGACCCCCTATAGCTGGAACAAAGCCTCTTGTCCCCCTTCTTTAAAATGGGAACCACCCCAGTCTGCCACTCCACAGCACTTGCTCTCATTAACAATGCGATGTTGAAGAGAAGTGTCAACTCAGATGGTCCTACAACATTCAAAGCCTTGAGATACCCAGAATGGATCCCCGGGGCTCCACTGCCATGTAGATGTTTAACTACCTCAACCACCAGAGATTGGACAGTCCATCCCCAGCTCTGCATATTACACTGTAAACTGAATCTCCTTGGAGCCAATCGATAATCTTTCTCCATGGCCTTTCAAACGTTTTCCACACCAGAGATTTTGCATCAGAAATCGTCACTGCTGCACCCCGCTTGGCCCTCAGGTACCCAGACCAGCCATGCCCTGTAGTAGTGACCAGGGTCAGGGTTTTTATCGACCCATGGGTCCTGCACATTAGAAAACTTCTGACCCACGCCAAACCGCCCCGCATCGCTGTGTTTATCAACCCGTCCTGCCCCGCCTCATTACAAACATGTTATATGGTAATATTGACTGGATGCGCTTTTATTCAGTCTGACTGTCGTGTGCTTATGCAAGGTTCAAAGTTAGCATAAAGTTACCACATTTCTCTGTCACGTTTTCTTTAGGAGAAAGTGACTTTTACCAACCGACCTTTCAGCCTCGTTTGCAGCTGCAGCCGCTTGCTGTCAATTTCACTATATAACAGTGTGGTCCTACCGTGTGCACGCACACACAGACACACATGCACACAGACACACACGCACACAGAAACACACAATGATGGAAAATTTAGCTGGAGGGAGATGTTTGTCGGCTGACCTGGGAGCGCTCTGGGATCCCCTGGAGGAGCTGGCCGAGGTGGGTGTAGAGAGGGAAGCCTGGCAGGCTGTTGCCCGCAATCCAACCTCGGATAAGCGGAGGAAAATGGATGGATGGACAGAAAATTTTCCGTTAAGGCGACCCCTGATTTGAACCCGCCCCACACTGAAGTAAAAATTTAGACAACCCGCGAATCACTACCCTGTAGGCCTCTTTCTTCAGCCCCTAACCTCTGGTGTCCACCAGCAGGTATGGGGGTTACGTCCCAACTGGCACTGACCGTCTTGCAGCCGCAGCTAGCAACAGCCTCCTCATCAATAGCAGATTGGAACAAGGCCTACTTGGATTCAATGTCTCTCACTGCCTGTGTGACGTAGTCAAAGCTCTGCCAGAGGTGGGAGTTAAAGACCATTTTGACAGGTTCTGCCAGGCGTTTCCAGCCAAACTTCACTGTGTGCTTGGGCCTACCAGGTCTGAGTGTGGTCTTCCCCTGCCCTCTGATCCAACTCACCACTAGGTGGGCCCTGACCCCAGGCTTGTCTGCAGGGAAGGCCCCCGCTACCCCTCTGGGCTGGGTACTGGGTAGATACTGAGCTAAAACTAAAGGTGGTTTGTGGCTGAGAGTTTTTCACAACACATTCCCAGAGTGCTAACAGACTGTGCGAGATCTTCTAATATTGAGTGAGATTGTGCATGACATTATTTACACATTTGACTGAATTGGTTATCACTATGTCATTTCTCAATATAACACAACTTCGGTTTGACACTCTGGTGATGCATCGTTTTAAGGACTTCCATTATCTTCTGAGTCAGTAACCAGGCGCTTTGTGTAAGCGTTTTGATTGTGGAGCGTTATTCCTTTGAAGCATCTCTTTTAGCTTTAAGTCTGAGTTTCGCAGCGAGATCTGGGAACTGCTTGGTGTACAGCTGACCTGTGTACTGCAGTTCAGGAGTTATAAGCCTCTGACATTTGATTTCGGTTTGCCTGTCTAGACGTGGTTTTAAGTTGAAGCCCTGAATCACAGCTGCTCCGTACTGAAATGGCTTCAGGCCTGGCTCTTTGATCTTTGATGGGTTAACTGCGCCCCCATCTTTTAGGCAGGTGTTTGCTAGTTTGGCCTGAAGCCTTTTCAGCTGAGACACTTCCCTCTTCATCGTCTCCTGTCCAAGCAGGTGGTCCACTCTGCGCCAGAAGGTGGCGTTGAAGTAGAGGTAAATCTCCCAGTCTAAAGCATTCCACCTGATGATTTTTGCTGCCGTTTCAGGTGAAACTCTGTGACGAGTTTGTTGACTGCGACTGTTCAGCCTGAAGGAAGCCACATCTTCCAGGGACCAGCAGAGGATATGCCTGAGCAAAATCATGGACTCATCAAAGTAATCTGAAATGAGAATGAGGTCGAAGTCCCTTTCTATAGCTGTAACTGCTTCTACAGTTCTCTGATCCAGGTCTTCAGCTCCATCTGCCACATTGTTATCAATGCCAAAGTCAAACGCCAGGGCATTGTGAGCGTAGTGGTTGCCTCTCGCTGAGGAATTGTAGTCCTTCCAGCAGTTGTCTAAGAACCTGTCTAGGCTGGGAGTCTTTCTGAAGGCAGGGATGTTCTTGTAGTAAGTAAAGATAGACTCCATCATCGCTACAGGATGTCTCAGGATGGAGAAGTAAAACGTCTCCTCAGGCATCACTTTTGACACCTGAGACACAAAAAGCAAAATAAGAACATTTGGATAAAAGCCAAACACTCAGTCTACTGCCAGGAACGTCTGGCTCATCAAACTACTTCTGGAACATTGCTTTGTTTTAATATTCACCCAGATCTGGTTCTGTCTGGACCGCGCAGCAAATCCAGGACCTGGTCCTAGGTCCAGGTGGAGGGGGTGTGATGCTCAAGCGATACTGAGGACCTTCCATGGTCTCGCTGCTCGCTCAGCACCCAGCATGCCCCCTCACTCTGAACAGGACCAGAACTTGGTCCGGGGCACACTCCCTCATCCTGGACCGAGGACCGGGTCCTGATACCAAATTAAGGACTCCTCTAATCCCCATCACTCTGTATTTTGACACTAAAACAAATATCAACCCAACGTTCCTGTTCGTGTTGGTTTTGGATCAGGTTGCTTCAGAGACCCCAGACTGAACCAACACCCCCCCCCCC
>SSNR01000470.1:410791-432627 GCA_006937965.1 Callopanchax toddi
ACTCTGATTCAGTGGGTAGACTCCACCTTGCTCCACACTTGCTGTCAATGTTTGTATGTGTAAAAAAGGGGGCCGTGCTCTGTGTGTGTGGGCTCTTGGTGTTAGGTTAAAAACTTGAGCTGTATTGTCATCTGCAGCAGAGTCAGTTATTGGTGTTCTGAGAGCCTGTTGGTGAAACCATATTATAATACTTGTACATAACCTGTTTTCTTCTTTTTTTTCTGCCAGATTTGGGGGAGCTCGATCCTGTTTTCTTTTCATGGTTGGGAGTTCACCTGTTGGTAATTAATAGGTATTTATGTTGTCTCTCCTGCTGCTGGAAGGTTTTTCTTGTTTGGTTTAACTCCTCCAGGGTTTGTGACCTTAAACAGGACGTTCATGTTGGAAAACCCTCCAATGAGGCTGAATAAAACACATTTGTGAAAGAGAGTGGGACAAAGTTCCTCACAGAGACGTGAGAGACTCATTACTAGTTATCACTGACACTGGAGTCTAGTTGTTGACACCAGGAGTGTTTCTAGCAGTTACTAGGGTTAGGGGGAAAAACGTTTCCACATAGAGCCAGGTTGGTTTGGATAGATTTGATCCCTTAGAATGAAAACATTTTCTATTTACTCAGGTTGTCTTTGTCTAATTCTGAATTTTGTTTGCTGATATGAAAATAGTAAACCGTGACGAATCAGCAAAAACAGAAGAAACCTCTAAGGGTTAAATACTTTTTCACAACACTATAGATGGAACCAACTAGATGAAGATGTGATGGTTAAAGCGTTGGGAATAACACAGCTGTTCTATACGCGTTAATGACCCTCACTGACAATTTGACGTTAAAAACACAACATGACTTAACTGGTTGGTTTGTCCTCCGGTTTCCTGACGTCTTCCTGTGAGACGGCTCTGACCAGAGGGGTTGACCCGTTCTGCCCTGTCCATCCTGCTGACTGCTTCACTACCCTCTGAGACCACAGCCGTCTATAGAACCGATGGAAAGGTAAAATCTGATTCCCAGTGATGGGCTCCTGTTCCTCTCCTCAGGCTGTGCTGCTCTAACAGTGAGACCAGAGAAACCAAGACGCCTCATGACTGATTCAGCAGCAGCAGGCTCAGATAACATGGAAGCTTTTTTTAATCCAGTAAGAGAAATGATGGTCTGTTAGAACCAAGAACAACAGCAAGAAAACCCCTTAGTGCACCGTTTCAGCTCATCTCTCTCTCTCTCTCTCTCTCTGCAGACACTCAGTCACACTCATGTTCATGATCCTGACTTTGAACTACTGACGTGATTCTCTTCTTCCTCAGGATCACTGACTTTCTACTCAGTTTGTTTTGGTTCTGATTCTTGTCACGAGCAACTTAAGGGAAACAAATTGAAAAGCTTTCACTTGGTGTGTGGGAGAGTTTCTCTGCAGGCATCAGGACTTAACCCTTTACCTTCCACACCAAGAAAAATGAGACTAATAACATCATGTGTATCATATCTGATAAACATAACTCTAAGTTTGTATGAGCTCTATCTTTTAATATCAGGTTTTCTGCCGTCTGGTGGAAGACTTAAAGGCACACTATGCAGTTTTGGCTTGCTTTTAGCACCCCCTAGTGTTTGTTTTAAATCACTGTCGTAAAAATGTTAGCATCATTGTTTTTGCTCAGAAACACCTAAATCTAACTGTTGAAATGTCTCCTCAGCCTTCATTACTTTCTACTGGAGCGGTTCATCACTCATTCAAAGACATCAGCTGTGTTCAAGCAGGAAGAGATGGGAATGTCCTGGTCGGTCAACACCTCAGCACTGGTCAGGAAGGCCCAGCAGCGGCTGCACTTTTTGAGGGTGCTAAAGAGGGAAAGGCTGGACACAAGTCTACTGATCACCTTTTACCGCACTACCACAAAGAGCCCACTGACATACAGTATGCAATGACTCCGTGGTCTGTCCAGCTGCACAGAGGCCGACAGGAAGACGCTGCAGAGAGTAGTAAAGACTGCACAAACAATCATCGGCTACTCTCTGCCCTCCTTGACCGCAATCTACAACTCCCGCTGTCTCTGCAGGGCAACAAAGATCCTGACGGACACTGCACATCTGGGCCATCACCTTTTCAGCATGCTGCCCTCCAGAAGGCGCCTCAGATCACTACCAGCCACAACAATTAGATTCAGGGACAGCTTCTTTCCAAGGGCAATCACAATATTAAGCTGGCACAATCTCTTATGTGTAACAAACACTGCACATCATAACCTGAACTTGCACCTTGTCGTCCCCCCTCATTCTTTGTGTCGATGCCTATGGTGCACATGGTGTTACTTTTTACCCCTTGCATGGTGTTTTGATAACTTTTTTTATTACTGTGGTTTTGTAATGTGTTATTTATGGAGATGCTGCCTCCCAATCTCGTAGTACCAAGTACAATGACAATAAAGGCATTCGATTCACTTTGTGAGACTTCAGGGCACCAGACCAGAGACTCAGAAGTTACAAACGTGGTATTCTGGATCCAAGCAGCAGATGGGGCTGAGTGACTTCTCATTAACCCTCTAAAGAGTCGTATTAGCACAGACTGGCTCAAGGAAAAGATTTAAAATATGAAAAAGTTACGTAATGTGTCTTAAAGTACTGAAATTGGCAAGTGCAAATTTTATTTAGCTTTATTGCTGTTGCAATATTATATAATTACATGATGAATGTAATATTAAATTCAGTTTAATTATGTTTATAATAGCATAAAAGTTTTAAACTTTAAAAATCTGAGTTTTCTGATTATTATAATCTGATATTATTTCACGTGTCAGGCTTTAAAGGGGTAAACTTGTCTTTTTCTTTTCATTTTTTGTTCTTTTAGGGAAGGAAAAGTAATAATATGATGTAAAAATGAACATTAATATTAAGGTAAAAACAATTTATACTAATAATGTTTAAGTTTTTACTTTAACAAACATATTTTGTAGACTTTTTAACTTAAGTAAAAACCACTCAGTACATGCTTTAATAGGCTAAAGGGACTGAACTGTGCTCTACAGAGAGGTTAATCATCCAGTTAAAGAGTTCATCCTATTCCTATTCATTCTGCAGTCCTCACATGCTCACAGGACTTTTACCGTCTGTGTGGAGGCTGAGGGCTGATCCAGGTTAAACTACTGTTTTACATTCACCTGCTCACATTTACTGCAACCATCTAAATAAGTTTTCCTTCTTCTAATGTCTGGTGAGCATCAGTCAAAGCCGTAGCTGACATTAAAACCAGTTCTGTCAAAACATGTGTCAAGCAAAACGCTCAAGTCTTTAACCTGGAAATGACCCCATCTCTATACCTGTCATCAACAACACTCAGCCCAGAATAAGGTCCTGATCTGGTCCAATCAGGAGGCAGGAATCTGATGCTGAAAGATGAGCTGGTACCCAGAACAGGATCGAGTGTCAGCATCACACAGAGCAGCTCCATCTCAACCTGCCACTCACCCTTAACCCTTTAAATGGCAAGTGACCATATTTCATCCATGAGTTTAGTTTGCAGCCTGAACCAGAAATGTTTACAGAAATTATTTAAAAAGAAAAGAAACATGAAAAAAACAATTATGTTAACATTTTTTAAGTTAAAAAGTACAAATGTTCCCCAAAGGATACTAAATAAATAAATTAATTAATTAAAAAAAAATAATAAATTCAATTTGTGTATTTTAATGAAAGAAAGAAAAAAAATTAGAATTAAAAGTTAAAAAGTACAAATTAAAAATAAAACAGAAATGTAAAAGTTTAAATGTTCAAATGTTTAAAATAGTTAACTAAATAAAAATAAATCATAAAGTAGAATACAATGATGACGATTAAAGAAAAGAAACACATCAGGAAAAAAATGTCCTTTTAATAACCATCAACACCAGTCAGTCAGTCCAGTAACCTGTTAAGGCAGTGTTTTTCAACCTTTTCTGGGCCAAGGCACACTTTTTCATTGAAAGAAATCACAAGGCACACCACGGGGGGGGGGGTGTTGCTGCTGTCAGAACCGTCTGAGCTCATTGATGGTTGATAATAATAATAATAATTTACCCTTACTTTATTGATCCCCTTGGGGAAATTCATCTCTGCATTTGACCCATCCTCATTGTTCGAGGAGCAGTATAAAGTTATCAGATGAATTTGGTCCAATCAAACATTTTTAACACTAAAACAAATGAATCTGTCAGGACTGCAGCTGTTTTCTAAGGCTCACTCTGTTTTAATAGTTTTAATGTAGAAACCTTCTCATCTCCTGACAGTAAAGGATTACATTTAGTTTACAGGTGACCTGATTAAAGCATCTGTCTTTTTTACCACATCAAATAACTTCAAGCTGATTTTTTTCACCTGTCAAAAAGTGATTGTAGCATCCAGTTGATCTGTAATGGATTAAATCTGCCTTATTTCATTCTCCATGTTACATCATGCAGGACTCTGTCATCATGTTTTTGGGAGTAAAACTTTTGGGTGTATTTAAACATTAGTAATAAAGGACAACCTGATAAAGTCACTGACAGATCAATGTGTTTTTAGTGTTGATATTGTTTGATTTGTTAAATTTTAAGTCATCAGTTATGCTGAGAAGCACAGCTGTGACGTGCGCTCTCCTTATGCGCGAGCAGCTGCTCCTCAGCGGTCTGACAGGTGATCAGAATAACGGGACCTTCAGCCAAAGAGAGGAGACACTGGAGACAAAACCAGTGAGCCTCTCAGACCGTTAAAAAACCAGTGATGCTGAGGGGGTTTACTCCCACTTTTTTTTTTTTTGTCAAATGATCGTCACGCAGGAACAAAGCGACATGATGACGACCCAACCCAGTGTCCGTGGGCCGCTGATCTGGATTTATGGACCGGTCAGATCAAAGTATGAATTAAAAATGTCGGGACTGCTGCTGCTCCACCAGGAAACAGAGCCAGTCCAGGACTGGTTCTCCTGACCGGTGGCAGCGGGGCCACGACCGCTTGCCTCCCCCTCCTCCTCGCCGAACCAAGTCGAACCACAGACCAGGTTCAGGTCGGGGGAGGAGGCGTGCCGGTGCCGAGCGGGCCGCGGTAGCGTCTCACAGCGCGCCGCGCGTCTCCCCAAAGCGCACAGCCTGGACCAGGTCCAAGTCTTGGATTTGCTGCGTGGTCTGACTCCAAGCAGAACCGGAGTCTGCCATTTGGTGATGGCTGGCACAGACGCGCGATAATGGAATATTATTAGCAGATAATAATTAATTAGTTTTCAAAAAATATTTTTTAAACCAACAGGTGAATTTGAATAATTTCCCGCGGCACACCTGACGATCTCTCACGGCACACGGCACACTAGTGTGCCGTGGAACAGCGGTTGAAAAACACTGTGTTAAGGAACCTGCTGATGATGAGTGTGTTCACTGAAACAATACCCTCCACTTCCTTTGAACTAATAAATGCCTTTTAGTGTTTTCAGGTCAGCAGAAATGTTTAATCAGAGGAACTCGATCTCCAACGGGGTTCATGTTGGGAGGATGAACCAGATCCGATGTGGAGGATGGAACTCTACCAGGTCTGAGGGGATCTGTCCAGTTTGTATTCAGGAAACCGAGGCAGCAGAACAACAAACATGTCGACAAAAGCAGGAACTAATCTTATTTCCAGGTCATGAGGCTGTCTTTCTCCTCGTTTACGGAGATCATTCTGTTTTACACAGAAACAGTAGATACAAACTAAAGCAGGCATCCCCAAATGGATCCGGTCCCAGAGACGGTTCTGTCTGGGGGTGTGGTCAGGGAGTCAGGCAAGCACTCCTGAGGAACCTGGCTCCTCCCCCTGGACGAGGACTGGGTCATGTATGGTGACTGGACCCCGGAACTAAAGTGAAGTCATCTGGGTTCCAATCTGAGTGGAGACGTCTGTCCACAGACTGATGGAGACGTCTGTCCACAGACTGATAGAGACCTGTCCACAGACTGATGGAGACCTGTCCACAGACTGATGGAGACGTCTGTCCACAGACTGATGGAGACCTGTCCACAGACTGATGGAGACCTGTCCACAGACTGACAGNATACCCGACCTATCGCAGCAGCCGTGATGATGATCATGAAACAATGTAAAGCATATTAAATATATATAGCCTATATTTGCGCACTTGTATGGATTAAAGTTCTGCGTCATGTCGACTGGAGAGTCTAGCGACGGAGTTCCATCAGTTCTAGCTGTTCGGAAAAAAACTATTTGTGACTCTGAAAGTCTCCCTGTGCTTTAATCACAGACAGAGGAACTAATAAATCTGAATGGGTCACACTGATGTCTGTTAACGAGTCCACGGTTCGAGTCAGGGGGAGACGAGACTTCACACCGGAGTCTGACCCCGCTAAACGCAGCTCAGCCCCAGGGGCGTATCTAGAATTTTTTTCTTGGGGGGTTCAGGCAGGGGCAAAGACTGAAGAAGGGTGGCTCACTAAAAGGTCATTATATTTAAATGCTCTGCAGTCTTTGATTGCAATGGACAGCAGACCGAAGTTTTAATAAGTTATTTATTTACTGAAGTAAAACACATGGATCTGTTTAGTAGAACTATGCAGCAGATTCAGAATCAGTAGGAGACAAATGAACATTTTAAACACCAAGGTCTCACTGTACACCATCAAAAACAGTCTGCCTGTTTATGTGTAAAATTACTATAAAGTAAAATTATAACAGTTTCTGCATATTAATAAATCAAAGATTAGAACAGCTGAAAACATCTGTTTTTGTGGTTTTTAGCAGTGTTCCACAAAACTGTATGAACAAACTGATTGACAGCTCTGGTGGGCGTGGTCAGGCAGGGTGGCCAATCCGATTTCAAGGGTGGCCAGTGACACCCCCCTGTGGCCCCGCCCCTGCTAGAACTTTATTGAAGCACCAAAAATTATCAAATCAGAGAACTCAACAACCACACATCACTATACCGGTATATGCATACAAACTATAATATTGTACATGGCTGTTTCTAAAACTCATACAGTACACACACTACAGTAAACACTATTTGCACACATTTCTCAACACACTCACACTTTGAACACATCTACACTAATTTGAATGAACAAATGTTCTTTTTGAGCTGCTGACATCAACTGGGGCTATAGTCGGACGGTGGAAGGAATACTTTGAGGAGCTCCTCAATCCCACCGACACGCATTCCTATGAGGAACCAGAGCTGGGAGACCTGGGGACGGACTGTCCAATCTCTGGGGCAGAGGTCGCTGAGGTAGTCAAAAAACTACGCAGTGGCGGAGCCCCGGGGGTGGATGAGATCCGACCTGGGTATCTGAAAGCTATGGATGTTGTAGGACTGTCGTGGTTGACACGTCTCTGCAACATTGCGTGGTCATCGGGGGCAGTTCCTGTGGAGTAGCAGACCGGGGTGGTGGTTCCCATTTTTAAGAAGGGGGACCAGAGAGTGTGTTCCAACTATAGGGGGATCACACTCCTCATCCCCCCTGGGAAAGTTTACTCCAGGGTACTGGAGAGGAGGGTCCGGTCGATAGTTGAACCTCAGATAGAAGAGGAGCAATGTGGTTTTCGTCCTGGTCGTAGAACTGTGGACCAGCTCTTTACCCTCGCTAGGGTAATGGAGGGGTCATGGGAGTTTGCCCAACCAATCCACATGTGCTTTGTGGATTTGGAGAAGGCTTATGACCGTGTCCCCAGGGACACCCTGTGGGGGACACTCCAGGAGTACGGGGTGGATGGTCTTTTGTTAATTGCCATTCAGTCCCTGTACCAGAGGAGTATGAGTCTGGTCCGCATAGCCGGCAGTAAGTCGGACCTGTTCCCAGTGAGGGTTGGACTTCGCCAGGGCTGCCCTTTGTCACCGGTCCTGTTCATAACCTTTATGGACAGGATTTCTAGGCGCAGCCGTGGTGTGGAGGGTGTTGAGTTTGGTGACAGGAGAATCTCGTCTCTGCTTTTTGCAGATGATGTGGTCCTCCTAGCTTCATCAGGCTCTGACCTACAGCTCTTGCTGGGGAGGTTCGCAGCCGAGTGTGAAGCGGCTGGGATGAGGATCAGCACCTCCAAGTCTGAGGCCATGGTTCTCGGTCGGAAAAGGGTGCCAACTCCAGGTTGGGAGAGAGGTCCTGCCTCAGGTGGAGGAGTTCAAGTATCTCGGGGTCTTGTTCACGAGTGAGGGAAGGAGGGAGCGGGAGATCGACAGGCGGATTGGGGCAGCGTCTGCAGTGATGCGGACGCTGAACCGGTCTGTTGTGGTGAAGAGGGAGCTGAGCCAGAAAGCAAGGCTCTCGATTTACCGATCGATCTACCTCTCAATCCTCACCCGGTCATGAGCTTTGGGTAATGACCGAAAGAATGAGATCGCGGATACAAGCGGCCGAAATGAGTTTTCTCCACAGGGTGGCCGGGCTCAGCCTTAGGGATAGGGTGAGGAGCTCGGACAT
The DNA here is from genome assembly GCA_006937965.1 of Callopanchax toddi. Classification (NCBI taxonomy): domain Eukaryota; kingdom Metazoa; phylum Chordata; class Actinopteri; order Cyprinodontiformes; family Nothobranchiidae; genus Callopanchax; species Callopanchax toddi. The sequence goes on from SSNR01000470.1 coordinate 419,192, forward strand.
TCGGGAGAGACTCAGAGTAGAACCGCTGCTCCTCCATGTCGAAAGGAGCCAGTTGAGGTGGTTCGGGCATCTTGTTAGGATGCCCCCTGGACGCCTCCCCAGGGAGGTGTTTCAGGCATGTCCTGTCGGCAGGAGGCCCCCGGGTCAACCCAGGACNAGACCTGTCCACAGACTGACAGAGACCTGTCCACAGACTGACAGAAACCTGTCCACAGACTGACAGAGACCTGTCCACAGACTGATATAGACCTGTCCACAGACTGATAGAGACCTGTCCACAGACTGACAGAGACCTGTCCACAGACTGACAGAGACCTGTCCACAGACTGATGGAGACCTGTCCACAGACTGATAGAGACCTGTCCACAGACTGACAGAGACCTGTCCACAGACTGACAGAAACCTGTCCACAGACTGACAGAGACCTGTCCACAGACTGATATAGACCTGTCCACAGACTGATAGAGACCTGTCCACAGACTGACAGAGACCTGTCCACAGACTGATAGAGACCTGTCCACAGACTGATAGAGACCTGTCCACAGACTGATGGAGACCTGTCCACAGACTGATAGAGACCTGTCCACAGACTGATGGAGACCTGTCCACAGACTGATAGAGACCTGTCCACAGACTGATAGAGACCTGTCCACAGACTGATAGAGACCTGTCCACAGACTGACAGAAACCTGTCCACAGACTGACGGAGACCTGTCCACAGACTGACAGAGACCTGTCCACAGACTGATATAGACCTGTCCACAGACTGATAGAGACCTGTCCACAGACTGACAGAAACCTGTCCACAGACTGATGGAGACCTGTCCACAGACTGATGGAGACCTGTCCACAGACTGATGGAGACATGTCTACAGACTGATAGAGACCTGTCCACAGACTGATATAGACCTGTCCACAGACTGATAGAGACCTGTCCACAGACTGATAGAGACCTGTCCACAGACTGACAGAAACCTGTCCACAGACTGATGGAGACATGTCTACAGACTGATAGAGACCTGTCCACAGACTGATGGAGACCTGTCCACAGACTGATAGAGACCTGTCCACAGACTGATAGAGACCTGTCCACAGACTGATAGAGACCTGTCCACAGACTGATAGAGACCTGTCCACAGACTGATAGAGACCTGTCCACAGACTGATAGAGACCTGTCCACAGACTGATNCTGGGGAGAAGACAGTCTGGAACTCCCTAATTTGGATGCTGCCCCCGCGACCCGGACCCGGATAAAAGGAAGAAGACGAGACGAGATATAAACATGTTTGAAGATATGTCTTGTTATTGTGTTTTCACTATAAGCACTTTGTCAGTGTGTTAAAAATGATAAGTACTAATTTTGGCTATTAGCTGAATTTAAATGCTGGTGCTACAACTTTTTGTTCTGTGCTACAAAATCTGCAACCTTTGTAGCACCGGTGCTATGAGCTAAAAAATTTAACTTACAGCCCTGGCCCCTATGATTTCTGTTACGTAGATCTAAAACTCAGCAGTGCACCAGACCGCAAGAGTCTAGGAGGGTCTAGGTCACTTAAGGCACTTAAGGCTTAAGGGGGTGTCTGCTGTCAGAACTGTCTGAGCTCATTGATTGTTGATGATAATAATAATAATAATAATTGATCCTTTATTGATCCCCTTGGGGAAATTCATCTCTGCATTTGACCCGTCCTCATTGTTCGAGGAGCAGCATAAAGCAGTATAAAGTTATCAGATGAATTTGGTCTAAACATTTTTAACACTAAAACAAATGAATCTGTCAGGACTGCAGCTGTTTTCTAAGGCTCACTCTGTTTTAATCGTTTTACTGTAGAAACCTTCTCATCTCCTGACAGTAAAGGATTACATTTAGTTTACAGGTGATATTGTTTGATTTGTTAAATTTTAAGTCATCAGTTATGCTGAGAAACACAGCTGTGACGTACGCTCTCATTATGATGACATGCGCGAGATCAGCTGCTCCTCAGTGGTCTGACAGGTGATCAGAATAACGGGACCTCAGTCAAAGAGAGGAGACACTGGAGAAAAAACCAGTGAGCCTCTCAGACCGTTAAAAAACCAGTGATGCTGAGGGGGTTTACTCCGACTTTTTTTTTCTTTTTTGCCAAATGTGCGTCACGTAGGAACAAAGCGACATGATGACGACCCAACCCAGTGTCCGTGGGCCGTTGATCTGGTTTTATGGACCGGGCAGATCCAAGTATGAATTTTAAAATGTCGGGATGTTGCTGCTCCACCAGGAAACAGAGCCAGTCCAGGACTGGTTCTCCTGACCGGTGGCAGCGGGGCCGCGACCGCTTGCCTCCCCCTCCTTCTCGCCGAACCAAGTCGAACCACTGACCAGGTTCGGGTCGGGGGAGGAGGCGTGCCGGTCCCGAGCGGGTAGCGTCTCACAGCACGCCGCGGGTCTCCCCCTCCTCCTCGCCGAACCACAGACTTGATGTGGTCCAGTTCGGGGGAGGAGGCGTGCAGGTGCCGAGCGGGCCGCGGCGTCTCACAGCGCGCCGCGTGTCTCCCCAAAGTGCCCACCCTGCAGGTCCAAGTCTTGGATTTGCTGCGTGGTCTGACTCCAAGCAGAACCGGAGTCTGCCATTTGGTGATGGCTGGCACAGACGCGCGATAATGGAATATTATTAGCAGATAATAATTAATTAGTTTTCAAAAAATATTTTTTAAACCAACAGGTGAATTTGAATAATTTCCCGCGGCACACCTGACGATCTCTCACGGCACACTAATGTGCCGCGGAACAGCGGTTGAAAAACACTGACCTAGAGGAGCTCACGGTGGAGGAAGCTGTTCCGAAAATACTTTCAGTAGTTCAACTGCAAATTTCCGACAAAAACCAAACAACGGTCGTTTGCAAAATTAGCAGAGAATCAATAAAGAAACCAAGTCTGGTAACACAACCAGCTGGTTTTATCATCTGAGCTGCTCAAAGCGGCAGGACGAGCTACGTCTCGGCTCCATGTTAGAGGAGGAGAAATCCTCCGTCTGCAGCACAAAGCGAAGCAAACTGGGATTACTTGCTTCTGATAAACGCGACAACCCCAAAATGACTCGAAGCACTTGAAGCCTGGACCAGGACGCGCCGACACATGTAAGATTTGGACAAACCTGACCCGAGTTGTTAATTTGTTTTTTTGGGAGGACTATAAAAAGTTGATCCCCTGAGCGGCTCAACTGCTTCTCCTGGCTCAAATACGGGATCATTAATCACTCAAAGTCGATCAGTCATGTCCCAAAATAATAAACCAACACCAGGCTTCAGCGTCAGATGAAAGGGAGGAAAGGAGGGAGGAAAGGAGGGGAGGGGGTCTTGCGCCTCACGCTGACCGCTGCATTTTATGAGCCGTCAACACTTTTCCTGCATCTAAACTTATCAAACCTTATTTTTTTAGTCAGAAAAAATTCAAAATTATTGTTTTTATAATTATGACACAAGTTTTCCCTCTCTCTCTGCAGACTCATTCTGATCAATTAACCTAATTATTCAGGACGACCAGACCTCAGTTTGATTAAAATGTTTGAATGAAAGCTTCAAATTAATTCAATTTTTGTGTTCTTTATTTTATGTTGTTTATTAAAATTAATTAAGGAATAACATAAAATGACCAGGGCTGCACTTATAATATATTTTCTACATGTTTTAATATTTTCAATAATATCGATTATCGATCAATATTAATTTTTTTATCGATAGGCTTTTTTCTATATCGTCCAAGCCTAATCATATATCAAGTTTCAGTATCAGACAAAGATATCTGGAGTAAATACAAAAAGTAATTTTATTGTTTAAGGGGGAAAAAGCTTCCAAACCTGGCCCTGTGGGAAAGCATTTTTGCCCCCTAAATGTAACAACTGGTTACAACAACTATTGTGATAACTAGAATTGAGTCTCTCAAGTCTCTGTCGGGGATTTTTATTCCACTGTTCTTTACAGAATTGTTTCATTTCAAACACATTGGAGGGTTTTCCAAGATGAACGACCTGTTTAAGGTCAAAGGTCAGACATTCTCCTTCAGGGTTTTCTGGTAGTTTTATTCTAGATGGAACAGGACTCTCAGCTTCCAGAAAGTTTAGCTTTTGACTAGGGGTGCACCGATTGCCGTTTTCTGACTGATCACCGATCTTTAGACAACCTTTCCTGCCGATCTTGATTTTTTTTTGTGCCGATCTTGTATTTTTCATAACTAGAAGCCAATTACTTTAATGTTTCCATTTTTATTGAGTAAATTGAATGAATACTCACAAAACATGAGGTATTGTCCTCTCATATAAAAATTATATATACCTGTAGCGCTGGCAAAGCGTTACTATCTCTGATTTCTGACCCCTTGGTTCATCACAACAATAACTCATCTTTTTCCTAATAACTTGGATTAAAATGACTCTTTTATTATGTTGTAACCTGAATCAACATTCCTTCCAGGACCGGTCGTGTCGGAAGACTCAAGATTTCCTTTAATTAATAATTAAACTTAAGAACTCTTTGATGTCTCATTCTAAAGACACTACCTTTTAATCCACTGTCCAGAAATGTCTTAATATGATTAATTCATCTTCTTCCAGTATTCATGAATGTTGATGTTGCATCAGTATTATTTTATGGTTCTACTTTTGCTAAAGGGTTAAAACATATTTATAATCCAGTTAAACTTCCTGGGTTTCTAATGACGAGAATCACGTGACTTGGTAACTCCGTTCCCATTGGTCCACGCGTCCAAACCGGGCCACGTCCCAACTTCCTGCCTGGAAGAGCTGAGTCTCTTGAGTTCTCGTCAACCCCACGACGAGAGAACACAGCCTCCGTTTTCCTCCGCTACACGGAAGGCCTCTGTGCCGACCGAGCTCGTGAGTAAAACCAGCCTCACCGGTCGATGACAATTTGCTCCGGCTGAGAAGNGAGACCTGTCCACAGACTGATAGAGACCTGTCCACAGACTGATGGAGACCTGTCCACAGACTGATAGAGACCTGTCCACAGACTGATGGAGACCTGTCCACAGACTGATAGAGACCTGTCCACAGACTGATGGAGACCTGTCCACAGACTGATAGAGACCTGTCCACAGACTGATGGAGACCTGTCCACAGACTGATAGAGACCTGTCCACAGACTGACAGAAACCTGTCCACAGACTGATGGAGACATGTCTACAGACTGATAGAGACCTGTCCACAGACTGATAGAGACATGTCCACAGACTGATATAGACCTGTCCACAGACTGATAGAGACCTGTCCACAGACTGACAGAAACCTGTCCACAGACTGATGGAGACATGTCTACAGACTGATAGAGACCTGTCCACAGACTGATATAGACCTGTCCACAGACTGATATAGACCTGTCCACAGACTGATAGAGACCTGTCCACAGACTGATAGAGACCTGTCCACAGACTGATGGAGACCTGTCCACAGACTGATAGAGACCTGTCCACAGACTGATAGAGACCTGTCCACAGACTGATGGAGACCTGTCCACAGACTGATGGAGACCTGTCCACAGACTGACAGAGACCTGTCCACAGACTGATGGAGACCTGTCCACAGACTGATAGAGACCTGTCCACAGACTGACAGAAACCTGTCCACAGACTGATGGAGACCTGTCCACAGACTGACAGGGACCTGTCCACAGACTGATGGAGACCTGTCCACAGACTGATAGAGACCTGTCCACAGACTGACAGAAACCTGTCCACAGACTGATGGAGACCTGTCCACAGACTGATAGAGACCTGTCCACAGACTGACGGAGACCTGTCCACAGACTGACAGAGACCTGTCCACAGACTGATAGAGACCTGTCCACAGACTGATGGAGACCTGTCCACAGACTGATGGAGACCTGTCCACAGACTGATAGAGACCTGTCCACAGACTGATAGAGACATGTCTACAGACTGATATAGACCTGTCCACAGACTGATGGAGACCTGTCCACAGACTGATAGAGACCTGTCCACAGACTGATGGAGACCTGTCCACAGACTGATAGAGACCTGTCCACAGACTGACAGAGACCTGTCCACAGACTGATAGAGACCTGTCCACAGACTGACAGAAACCTGTCCACAGACTGATAGAGACCTGTCCACAGACTGATATAGACCTGTCCGCAGACTGATGGAGACCTGTCCACACAGACTGATGGAGACCTGTCCACAGACTGATGGAGACCTGTCCACAGACTGATAGCGACCTGTCCACAGACTGATAGAGACCTGTCCACAGACTGATAGAGACCTGTCCACAGACTGATAGAGACCTGTCCACAGACTGATAGAGACCTGTCCACAGACTGATAGAGACCTGTCCACAGACTGACAGAAACCTGTCCACAGACTGATAGAGACATGTCCACAGACTGATGGAGACCTGTCCACAGACTGATAGAGACATGTCCACAGACTGATGGAGACCTGTCCACAGACTGATAGAGACATGTCCACAGACTGATGGAGACCTGTCCACAGACTGATATAGACCTGTCCACAGACTGACAGAAACCTGTCCACAGACTGATGGAGACCTGTCCACAGACTGATAGAGACCTGTCCACAGACTGACGGAGACCTGTCCACAGACTGATAGAGACCTGTCCACAGACTGATGGAGACCTGTCCACAGACTGATGGAGACCTGTCCACAGACTGATGGAGACCTGTCCACAGACTGATGGAGACCTGTCCACAGACGGAAACCTACTGAGAACCATTCAGAGTTGCAGCAGTGACAGTTCAGATTGGTTTACATTTCTTAGTAGTAGTTGTAGTAGTTGTTAAAATGATTGTGTACATATTTACTGATTCTAGCTTAAGAACTTATCAAGTATAATGTTTACTGTTTCTCTATGTGTTGTTTTCCTGGCCTTCAAATATTTTGCAACCAATGATTGCTTTCAGGAGCATTCTCGGAATTCTCTAGTAGGCCCGTCTTGATCTACTACTCTCTATAACTATCCTGTTGTACTAGTTTGTTCTAGTTAAACTAGTACATATTGTGCAAGGTAATGTGATTCTGAGTGAGCCAGTTTCTCCCTCCCTCCCCTCAGCGACTCACTCAGCTATGTAACTAGGGAATGCTCTGTTTGAAATAAAAAGGAGAGGTTTGTGGAAGGACCAGCAGAGTGCAAGGAGGTTGTGACTGTACGGTCTCTTTCCACTCTCCTCGAGCATAACCAGAATTCTGACTCTGTGCCTTTCTTTCCTTGTTTTGTGTATGATGTTTTAGGTGCTTAGACCTGACAGTAGTAGTAGTAGTAGTAGTAGTAGTAGTAAGTTTATTCAGCACAGTGCAATACTATAAACCGTGCAATATAAACAAACTGAATCCAGTTGATTTCTGTGTCTGAAAGGGTGTAGGCAGAAGCAACGCTTATAATGGTCACCTACCCCTTTACCTTAGAAAATCACCATAACACCAAACATACAGTAGTATAGAATCTTAAAGTAATTCCATACAGCAAAAAAGAAAAGTGCTACATACATCCAAAGGTCATACAAATCAAATAAAAAAATAAAATAATAATAATAAAAAATTATAAATGTTATACCTTAATTTTCCCAACTGTAAGAAAAAAATAATATTTTCTTTGTAACGTCTCTTAAAACTAACCATATTAGAACATAATCTTATATTTTCTGGACAACTATTCCATATGTTGACACCTTTAACAGATACACAGTGACTTTTTAACATGGTCCGAATCTTTGGCTTTTTAAATAATAAGTTCCTCTCAGGTAGTGACTTAGTGACTTTATTTAAAGCCTCTGTAGGTTAATTTTTTAAATCAATGTGGTGTCCTCTGGTTCCTAACATACCAGGACTGGGCTGAGACAAAAAACATCGTCCCTGATGTTTTGGACAGAACCGGTCCCCCACATTCAGTAACACGCACCTCTATGGTCTCTTGACTTTGTATACCAACTATGCAGTTTTTTTTAACTACATACTTTTAGGTCATGCATGCTGAGGACTGTGACCCAGTTCAGGTCCCAGTGCTGAATAAACAGAGCTGCTTTAATAAAGCTGTAGTTCATGATCAGGATGTCTGACAGAAGCCAGCAGCTTCAAGTCTGCTTCAAACCAACAGGTTAAAACGCTGTTCTGTGATCAGTTTGAACATGAGTTAGAAACATGCCAACATGCCCAGTCTAATGTTGAAACAATAACAGGGCTTACAGAGGCATCTGAACTCTCCCTGATCCACCGTTTAGATTAGCTGTTACCAACCAAACAAGAAATACTCAAACTTCCTTCAAAACCAGCAGCCCTGAGTCACATGGCTACATGGGTGGTGAGATCAATTAAACAGCTTTGATCTCCAAATAAACATGAGTTAAAGCAGCACTCTGGAGGATTTCATCAAGAGAGCAGTTTTTGAATCTAGCGTCCAAAGGCTCCTCCTCAAAACATCTCGACACGCGCGTCCGGTTGCGTGTGCGCGCGTGCACGCGGCGCATATACTTCGGACATGAACTGTACCGCTCAATGTGTAGGGTTTAATCACTCACAGTTCACAATCTTATTCCAACAACACTACGAGGGTCTGATGAGCCCTCTCTGTCCCTGCTGCTTCTGATATTAGCTCTGTTAGCAGAGAGCTGCTGCTGGACTCTGAAGCTGAACTTGACTCGGCCCTGGATGAACTTTCTGACCAAAATAAACGCGTAATCCTGTCAAGCCTTGCCATTCTGTGAGGTGAAAGGTTTAAAAATAAAAATAAATCCATCTTTAGCTGGAGAATGGGTAGGTTTTTAGTAGAAATGAGCCGTGAGGCTGAGACACAAACAGAGAAACACACGGAGCGTCCTGTACGACAGCGCCCCCTACTGGTACAGGTTAGGTCGATGCGCGTGCATGTTGAGAGAATGCAGACATTTGAATTTCATTGGTTAAAAAATGTTGGCAGCAAGAAATAATGGAAAGGGGTCTCTAGGAGGAAGGAGGGTCTTCATCAGAATGACAGATGTTGTGGAACTCAACCCATAGATCATAGTTTAGACCTGAAATATCATTTAAAACATTTAGAAAACTTTGATACAGAGAAAAATAATCCAGAGAGCCGCTTTAATAAACATGAGTTTAGTTCAATCAGCAGCTTCTGATCAGGTTTAACTCTAGATAAATCAGTTTCTGATGTTTGATCAAGTTAGCAGGATCAATTTAGTCCAATCAAACAACATTAACGCTAAAACACATTGATCTGTCAGGACTTCAGCACAGGTTTGTCTCCTTCACCGTTAGTTATTTTCAGACTCATCCTGTTTTAAACCTTCTCATATGACCTGACAATAACAAATGTACTAAGCTGTTTGTTTGTTTGTTTGTTTGTTTGTTTTTACCACATAGAAACATTTAAACTTATTTTTCACCTGCCAAGACGTGATGGTAGCATCCAGTTGATCTCTGATGGACTCAATCAGCCTTTAAGTGCTCTGGGTGTCCGGAAAGATGCTATATAAATCTAATCCATTATTATTATTATTATTATTATTATTATTATTATTATTATTTAAATGACTTGATTCCTGTCCTGTTAATGTCATCATCCACATCACAGCATGCTGGGCTCTTTACATCATGTTGATCAGTGAAACTGGGAGCATGGTGCTATAGGACCTAATGCACTGTGAGTGGTAAGGTAAATGTACAGGCCAGGGCAGAAATCATGTTATTTATAGGTTTTCTGTGATATAAAAAAGAATAGAGCTGGATCAGTCAGGTGGTGTCTGCAGTAAAAACTACTAAAACAGGTCCAGTCTGTAAGGTTAAAGGAGACTAACCTCTGATACTGATAACTGTGTTTTTACAGGTAATATTTGATTTGACCAATTTTAAGCTGCAAATGAGAAACTCCGCTCCTCGCGCTGCGCGCTCCCGACAGAGACATGCACTGAGTTACTCACCACCAGAGGGTCGAGCAGGTGATCCAACGAGCCTTCATCCTTCAGCCAAAGCGAGTGAACGGTGGGGAGAGCGCCGCTCAGACCAGCGAGGGTCAAAAACGAGGACTTTAGTTGAGTTTTTCTGCCGAATGCATCAGGCAGACAGGTTCATAGCGAACTGAGCTGTGATTGGACCAACCCAGCGTCAGTCAGCCGCTGGTTTAATATGGAGAGCCAAAAGTGACACAATTCTATAAATAAATATAGGCATGAAATAAATAAATGAATGTGTCAATTGTTCTTCAATAAACAATTAAATGTGCCCCCCCCGGAAATGTATTTAAATAAAAATATATCTAAAATTCTTTATTTATTTACTTCCTGTTTGTGTCTGTGTGTATGGAGAGTCAGAAGTGACACAAATCAATAAATAAGGCATTAAGTAATTAATTAAATGTGCCATTCATTACTTACATGTTTCAACAATTACTCAAATAATTAAATGTGCCAAAAATACCATCATTTAATTAGTTATAATTATTTAATATTTCATGCTGGTGTCAGTGTGTTGCTGCACATGAATTCATTTTATCTGTCAAACTCATGTCAAAGTCAGTGGGCGGAGCTAACCCCGACTGCCGAGCATCCGTGCCCAAATTTCATTATTTGACCCGCTCCTGGCCAGGGGAACAAGTGAGGGATGAAATCCATTACGGTGGTTGGGCATAGTATGACAAGTGAGTCGCAGGGTCCCAGCCACCACCATCCTAGAGTGGGCTAAAATCCAGCTGACCAACAGCCAAGCTCTCCGCCACTGGAGCATCCCAACTGTCAGCGGGGCAACCACACCCTCCCCTTTCTTCTCAGGACAGACAGCTTCCAAGTGTATCGAGCTCAGACCTCCATTCATCCCTCCCCCAAAAGAAAACCAGGGGGGAAACTGAACTCCGACCACCACCTGTTAACACCACCATCAGTGGGGCCAATTCAAGCAGTCATACACACACACCTCTCTTTGCTGGACCTTTATATGCTCACACCTGGGCACTGGTTGGTAAGCAATCCAATCAGGCCAAATAAGGCAGCCAAATGGGAGTATCAACTCTGTGCTGCCACAGTTAGGTCCTCCAGAGTAGTGGAGAGAATGGTGGAGGAGGTCTGGTGGTCTCTGTCTGTGCCACTGAGAGCTTTTGCTGAGAATTGTGTGTAACCAAGTTAGAAAAACGTAACTAAAGATAGAAATAAATGATTAAACATTAATAAAACTGATAAAACCAGCTAGAAATAAAGAATCCCATCGTAATAAAGTAAAGACTTGAAAACAACAACAACAACATAATAGAAAAATAAAGAGAAAACTGATTAGTTTAGGAGTTTCTGCTGAAACATGGATTTACTACATTTCCCATAAATCATCAGGACTTCCCATGATTCCTTAGGAGAAATCCGACCAATCACGGAGTTCTAATAACCCCACGTGATTGGAACCACGTCACTCCAGCCAGTAGGTGCCTTCGAGATGAGACAGTTCTGCGCAGATTCGATCACCGGCGATCGGCGCCCATTGCATGCCGGTTAGATTTCTGTCCGACTTGACGCCGACTTGCTCTGATGTCATGCCTACGTAGGCAACGATAACCTCGTGAGATCAAGGCGGCCGCAGATTTTGGAGCAAGGCGCTGCAGTTGCTCTCCACCGGCTGCAAAACCGAGAGCATGACGGGAAACGCCTGGCTCTCACCTGATCTCAGATCTGATTGGTTCACGTTTTGATCCAAACATCCTGTGGCAGAATGCGGAATGTTAATTTTCTTATATATATATATAGTAAAAACATGCCACGTTGATGATGTCAACTATAAAGGCCACAGTGAGAAATGTGATTTGTTTCAAAGAGAGTTTTCAGTAGGAACTGGTTCCATTTTCTATAAAGTTCTAATAAAACTACTGTCTGATTTTTATAATCATATCATTTAGTACAGAGCACCATCTTGTTTATTTTCTTTGATATGATCTCTCTGGATATATGTCTATTATTTAGTTTACTTTAGTGTTGATAATTTATATTGTTCACTCTTGAATTTGTTTTGAAATACTTTGAACTTCAAATAAAGATTATGGAAAAAAAAGGAAACTCATCTGCTATTACGGACATTAACGCGATATCTTCAGCCTTATCATCACCCACGAGCTACATTTAAGAAAATCTGTCCGACTTAAAAGCAGACTTTTGGCCACGCCCCCTGCTGCGTCCGCCTGCTCTCATCTGTTTTCCAGGCGAGGCGCAGTTCATCTCGAACAAGCCCATTTTGTTATCTGAAAGAAACGAGGCAAATGCATGATACCAGCTTGTTATGGAAACTTTACAATCTTTAACCATCCGTGGGGTAAGACACTGAAATATCTAACCTTAGCAACATAAAATGATTGTTTAAAGTATCCGATATCTGACGGTGGTCATATCGTCATGTTTGTGCTTTTGTAGAGTCTGTATTGATGCGTGATGCATCCCAGGCCACACGTGGCTATGTGAAAGAAACCAAACAAATGTTTCAACCGTGAGTAAGCTCAATAAACTTAGTCTCCACATTGGAAACAACTGTCGAGTCACTAAAGAACTGAATATTTGAAAGTTAAAGCTTAGTAGAGCTGAAAAAGGGAGAAATTATTATCAACAATGCTAATGTTGCTAATTTGAAGTTAGTTATCCTATTTTCTTGAATGTTGCTGTTTTTTGTAACATTTTGTGTTTCCTTTGTGATGTTGTTTGCACAAACTGTGAGAAACAGATAAAGTAGTGTTTTGTATGCATTGTTTAAGTGATTTGAAGTCAACTTTTAGTGCTCTTTTGCTCTGTAACTGGTGTAGACAGGAGATGATAGCACATTAATGCTCAATAACTTTAAATGACTATGTATTCTGCTTAATGTTATTGTATAAAATGTCATGAATGTTAAATGTTGTTGTGATAAGTCACTATTGAATTTATTAGTGATACGCTGAAGTGCCTTGTTACTCAAATGCACTGGAATAGCTGTTTAAGATTGCATTTATAGTTTCATACTATAAATAGAGAATATATATTTGTTGTACACGGCGCATATACGTTGCGAGCATGAACTGTACAGCTCAGTGTGTAGGGTTTAATCACTCACAGTTCACAATCTTATTCCAACAACACTACGAGGGTCTGATGAGCCCTCTCTGTCCCTGCTGCTTCTGATATTAGCTCTGTTAGCAGAGAGCTGCTGCTGGACTCTGAAGCTGAACTTGACTCGGCCCTGGATGAACTTTCTGACCAAAATAAACGCGTAATCCTGTCAAGCCTTGCCATTCTGTGAGGTGAAAGGTTTAAAAATAAAAATAAATCCATCTTTAGCTGGAGAATGGGTAGGTTTTTAGTAGAAATGAGCCGTGAGGCTGAGACACAAACAGAGAAACACACGGAGCGTCCTGTACGACAGCGCCCCCTACTGGTACAGGTTTGGTCGATGCGCGTGCATGTTGAGAGAATGCAGA
>SSNR01000471.1:9382-14382 GCA_006937965.1 Callopanchax toddi
TATGGACAGAGAACGTAGATGGTTGTAGAGAGGATCTACGTCAAACATAAAGACCTACACTAAACAAGGGAATGCCTCAGGTTGCACTTTTCCAGTACGACCATTTTTCTCTGAACCTGATTCCAAACCTGCTTTGATCTAATTTACACATTCCTGCATTAAAAAAAAGAGAACCGTTCAAGGACAATAGTTCTTAACGACATCTACAACATCTCAGGGATTCAGGAGGAAGGTGATTCACAGGGACTTTCAGCTCATGTAGAAACAACAGACAGCTGCAGTTAATCAGGTAGACTCATCCAGGTAGACAAATCAGCTGATTGTTTTTCAACAGAACTAAGGCTTGTAGTATAGAGAGTAGATGTCCTGTGATCATCTCTGTGAGTTTGGTGTCAGCAGAGTGTACAGTGGTGGAGTTATTGACAAAATATTAAACAATATTTCACCAAAAATCATTTTTAAAAAACTAAATTTCCAGAAGCTGAGACTTGTAGTATATATGTACTGTCATCTGTGTGATTTTGGTGACTTCTAGTATGTAGAGTAAATAATATGGTGATTACAGTGTACAGGTTTAGAGTTCCTAGTAAATATAAAACAAATATTAACAAAATATAAACAAAAATCCCCCAAAATTATATTTTTAGAATGCAATCTGAAGAGAAGATGTCTATTGACACTATGTATAAGTTTGGTGAAAGTACAGTGTAGAAGAGTGTAGTTATTTAATTTTTACATAAGAGCTGTCAACAGAGTGGTCATTTGTAGACGGTCCCTGCCCGCTCAGCAGCCTTCAGCTGACTGGACCAGAGATCAAACTGTAAAACTGCAGCGGAGGAGGGATGGTTTTATAAAAACCAGGTTGTAGCTTGTAGACCACCTTCCTACGATTCTAATGAGGTGCAGTATTTGTTATTACGCCCATTTGATCGGAAGCTATTGAACGGCAAACTTCGAATCTGCCAATTTCTTAAACTTTACCGGACTCGCAAACCGGAGCAATGAAATATGAAAATCGAATTCTTCCTTACAGCCCGTTTTTCCATTTCGTTTTTTTGATCTTCGACTAGGATTAAAATATGAAAAACAAGACACTACACTAGCTTCTCTGCTATATGTCCAACTAGTTTCAAAAGACCCGGTTCTTTGGTACCAGGCCTGCCTCACACGTACTAATTACAACACACATGCTACTGATGCACATCACGCCCTACACGTCAACGTGCGCCTCAGACCTTATCACTCCATCCTCCCCCTACAACCTTGGTCTGAGGGCCGCGCTATGCTGTGAACTTGACCTGGGGGGTGGGGGCTCCCGTACCCCCCCCCCATCACGTGTCTTATGTTTTGGTGATTGTCAGAGTTTTGTGCTTTTTTATGTCGAAGGCCTTTTTTATCCTGTTCACGTCTCTGAGTTCCCTTGAGCCCAGGGGAATGAACATGTTTTTTATCACCTCCACACACACCCTCCCCTCCAAGCGTTCTCCTCTACTAAAGGGAGCGCATACATACGCACACGCCCGCAGTCAGCCGTTTCCTGTTTGTATCATGTTTGTCTGAATCCTGGAACAGCTGTACTGAAACTATCAGGACGCTGATGCAACGACAATAAAGTCATCTTGTGTCTCTCTTGTGTTACTGTGATGATCTGTGTAGTTATTGTGATTAATGAGACAGATAAAGACGGCATGCAGACAGGGAGAGTTATTAGAGCTCTCCAGATGAAGACTGGTTTATTCTGTAGTCCAGTCTGGACTGATGGACTGAACTGGACCCAGTATCTCTTCATTAAACTCTCAGTGGAGGACGAAACGGCCGGGGAACAATTACAATATGATTTAAAAGGAATGAAATAATGCTGCTGAAAACGTCATCATCATTAAAATTAATAAGAATAACCCTACCCCTATGACGGAAAACTAAAAGGTCTAGAGCGACCTCTGATTTACTTCATGTTTTTGTTTTGCTTTGGAACTGAGATCAGTACCGAGAACTATCGGTACCGATACTGGACTTTTGTTACCATGACAACACTACAGCAAACAGGAAAAGAACGTTTTCCTGAATCGGGTTCACATGAGAACCACAGGAAGTCATGTGACTTCCTGTTACCTAACCCTGAAGCTTGGCTCCACCAAACGGAGGACAACAGCCTCCCAGGACGGAGCGGGGCTCCTTCAGAACCTGGACTCGATAAACGGCCCGTCTGTTCTGGAGGCACTGGGAGTAAACCGGTCTAACCTCGGGCATGTCCAGACGCGGCTGTCCAATGGCCAGTTCGAAGATGGCCCGTGCTCTGTCCACGTCTCCCAGAATCGTCTCCAGCTCTGCGAACTTGATCCAGGTGGTGCAGTTCTCTGGAGTGAACTCCAGGTACTTCTCGTAGAGCTTCCTGCAGCGGTCGAACTCCCGGAGCTGCAGCTCCAGCTCGATGTAGCCCTTAAACAGCTTGGTCTTGGGACATTTCCCGATCGCTGTGCCCTGACGAGGAGAAACATTCACTTGAGCTTCACCCAAACCCTGCCACTGCGTCCTACTGGACAGAGGACTCCAACGGTAGCCCACAGGTCCTGAGGACTCAGTGTTCACTCTGAGGTTCTAAACAAAAAGCAGCTAGTTGAAGCTCACCATGATCTTTCTGGAGTTCTGAAGGTTCTTCTGTCGGATCTCAAACTGAGCGTGGAGTAACCAGATCTTAGCAAACGTGAACTGAAACAGAAGGAGACACGGCGTCAGCGTGGAGAGAAGGCAGCGTGGGGTGAACTCATCTGGCTTTATGAAGACCTTCTTGTGAGGGATGAGCTCCAGACACGCCTGATACACCTGCCTTGTCCTCTCAGGGTCCTGCCAACACAAGTCACAGTTAAAGTTCTCCCTGCAGTGACCTCCGACCATCGTCCAGCTACGGTCCTTCTACATGCTCCAGCTGACGGACCTTGGTCTCCAGCTCCTCGTACAGAGCGTAGTTGATCCACAGGTAGATGTATCGTCTCCAGTGTCTCTTCTCCTGAAGGGGGGGCACGTTGGCGATCGCTCGTTCGTAGACCTCTCTGACGGTGTCGGCATCTGCGTCGCTCTCCACCAGCCGTAGGTAATCAAACCAGGCGTCGTAGTTGTGTGGGTTAGCCTGGAACGAATGAGAAGAACGTCTCCGGTCAACCAGACGTGTTGATTCTTCACACCTGGTAGCCCAGCTCTCTGGTTTCTGCTCCGACCTTCACTTCCTCTTCATACTGGAACCTCCGTTTGCTGACGATCACGTCCTCGATCCCTCTTCGGTCTCCAAACTTCTTCTCAAACATGGTGTAGTTCTTGAAGAGCTCCTGGGCTTGATGTTTGGGGATTCTGTCCAGAGCGTACTTATAGATGATCCGAACGCGCTCAAACTGTCCACAGCACATGAACATAGAGTCAGAGCCTTCAGGAGAACGAGACCAACAACGTTCTGGCAGCACTCACCTCCTTCTGCGTCTCCTCAAACCTGGCAAAGGCCACAAACAGGTTCTCGTCCACGTGTTCCTCTCCGAAGAACTCCACGGCTCGCTCGTACACCTTCCTGCTGTGAGCGATGTAGCCATGCTTCTCCTCAAAGCGAGCGTACTTGATCCAGTTCTTCACCTCGGGGTGAACGATGACAAGTGAAGAGGAGTTAAAGAACTTCCTGTTTTGGAGTCAGAACCATCGTTTGTTCCGTATCGGGTCTGACTTCAGGGTGAACCCTAACATCCTCTTAGAGCCTCCAGCTGACCCAGAGTCAGGAGGAGAGATCAGGTTTCTACAGTTCAAAGATCCAGAACTGCTTTTAACGTTTAGCTACTAACTTCTATCAGAGCACTCGGCTCTCAGACTGCAGGTCTGGTTTCTAGGGCTCTAAGTTCTCAGGCCTCTCTCTGGAGGAACCAGCTTGTAGTTTCCATCATGAAGAAGAAAGCCTGGTTGTCCTGACTCACCCCTCCCCCTAACCCAACCTGAAAGGATATATCTCTCGTAGATGGTGCGAGCTTTGTCCACCTCCTTGTAGCGCAGCTCAAAGTTGATGTAGGAGTGCCAGGCCTGTTCGTCGGGCTCCCACTCCATCCAGCGCTCAAACGCCTGCCTGCAGCCGGCCACGTTCCCCAGCATCTCCTCCATGTACGTGTACTTGTACCTGTGGACACAAACAACACACAGTCTTCCTCCTGAACCAGAGTCTTCCTCTAGAAGGAGCCCAGGAGGGGAAGGGAGTCCTACCAGAACTGGTTGACCCGTGGCAGGATGGTGATGGCTCGGTCCCAGATGTTGCGAGCGTGGTTCACCTGACGGCTCTTCATCTCCATTTCGGCATACTTCAGCCACAGAGTGACATTTCTGTGATCGACGTCCAGGGCTCGCTCGTAAATGGACCGAGCCCTGAGCCCAGAGGGGTAGAGGGAAACAAGCAGGTTAAACATCTAGTCACTGATTCAGCTCCAAGACAAGCAGTTCCATACCTCTGGATCTCTTTCAGACTCTCCTCCCATTGGGCGTATTTAATCCAGTTGCTGATGATGGTTCGATTCTTCCTGATGTTGTCTTCAAACGCCTGGAGGGAAACCGTTTGGTTAGCGCCGACAAACAGAAACCTCTGCGTTCCTGTACCCAGGCCGAGCTCGAGATCCGAAACACCTGAGACTAAAAGACCAGAATCATGGCATCATGGACATACGTTTATGGGGAGTGGGCGTCCTGCCATGGACTATAGCCTCATCACGTCTTCTACAGGCTTCAATATTCAAGAGACCTTCTGCTGCACTACAACACCATCACCCCCTGACTGGTTCCTCAGGTCTAAAGTCCTGACTCTACAGAGGAGAGGCAGGAGGGGCGCGGTTCACCACCAGGACTCTCTCCAACCTGCAGTGGCTTCAAAACTAAACAGATGAGCCCCTCTAACGTCCTCCATGGCCTTAGGGTCAACTCTAATCTAAAACCTGGTTTTCACTGAGCCACCTGGAGGACTCCTGGAGGACTGACAAAGACCG
>SSNR01000471.1:42556-69960 GCA_006937965.1 Callopanchax toddi
CAGGAACCAGGTCGTTAAATGTCCAGGAACCAGGTCGTTAAATGTCCAGGAACCAGGTCGTTAAATGTCCAGGAACCAGGTCATTAAATGTCCAGGAACCAGGTCGTTAAATGTTCAGGAACCAGGTTTTTAAATGTCTAGGAACCAGGTCGTTAAATGTCCAGGAACCAGGTCGTTGAATGTCCAGGAACCAGGTCGTTGAATGTCCAGGAACCAGGTCGTTACATGTCCAGGAACCAGGTCGTTAAATGTCCAGGAACCAGGTCGTTAAATGTCCAGGAACCAGGTCGTTAAATGTCCAGGAACCAGGTCATTAAATGTCCAGGAACCAGGTCGTTAAATGTCCAGGAACCAGGTCGTTACATGTCCAGGAACCAGGTCGTTAAATGTCCAGGAACCAGGTCGTTACATGTCCAGGAACAAGGTCGTTAAATGTCCAGGAACCAGGTCGTTACATGTCCAGGAACCAGGTTGTTAAATGTCCAGGAACCAGGTCGTTAAATGTCCAGGAACCAGGTCGTTACATGTCCAGGAACCAGGTCGTTAAATGTCCAGGAACCAGTTCGTTAAATGTTCAGGAACCAGGTCGAAGCCACAGATTTTAAACACCTGTTGATTTGACTCAGAACAGTTCAGTTTGTGGATTTTCAGATGGAGCTTTTATCTTCATTTCTTCCAGCCTTCATAAACAATCTGAATAGAACCTGAACTGGCTCAGAGCTCAGAATCTTCTCTTCTTTTGGACCTTTCAGCTCGTGCAGGTGTGATCTGTCCTGTCAGATACTGTTGTGCACGGAGCGTTGACGTGAAGTATGAAACCACCGACTCCGGGAGGAGACCTGACCTTTAGCAGAGTAGGGTTAGGGACGTTTACCCCTGACCTTTAGCAGCGTAGGGTTAGGGACGTTTACCCCTGACCTTTAGCAGCGTAGGGTTAGGGACGTTTACCTCCTGCCAGCGTTCCTCTTTGAGGGATTTGGGGAACGTGTGAACCAGTAGTGCTACTGGCACTTTTTCACCATTTATCAACAAGGCAGTGTAATCTAAAGGAATGTGACGTCTGGTTTGGACATTTTGAAGATTATTTTTAAATGTTCTGTATAGGACCAAATGTTGGACGATGTCTCTGCTGTTGGACGTGTTTTCCCTCTTTATTCTGACAGTTTCATTCTAACTTTAAACCATCTGAGTCAGAGGACCTAGTCCTCAGCAGACCAACAGGAGGTTGGTCTCCATGAACACCCACTGGGTTAAGGGCTGCACCTCTTCATTTGAGGAGGAAACAGCTGTTCTGTCCCTGACATCAGCGGACACATTGACTTTCAACAACCTTAAATCAGAGCTGCAACAGAAGCTCTCCGTACATCAGACCAAAGGTAGAAATGTCAAAACAACTCATTATATAAAGACGGTGTCTCCTCTCAAAGAGCTTTATTAATATTCTGCTTCAGCTGCAGACAGAGACAGCTGTTAATAATCTGATGTCTGACAGAGCCACGGTCCTCAGAGCTGCTGATCTGGACTGGATGCTGAACCCAGCAGTGGGACACAGACCTGCAGGACTCAGCCTTCAGTGGGACACGTCTCCTCTACAAGGAGGGGACAGTAAAACACTTTTTATATATACTGTAAAACACTTTAGATCCTGAAGGAGGAAGAAACCCTCTCCAGGCTCCTGGTCCTCCAGCAGGAGGAGGTCCATGTGGACAGAACCTCCTCACAGACAGGAGGAGGACCAGGACCAGGACCAGGACCAGGTTCATGATGGAATCAGCTGAAGTCACAGATTGATTCCATTTAAAGTTGATTATAAATCTATTATTATGATTTATTCTAATGAAGGACACTGGGTCTAACCTGATCATTTAGTGACTGATTGAATAAATGGAGGAGTTTTGGGGTCGTGACCCCCGTGATCCCTGCTGAGGAACACCCACCTGCTTTCCTGAGTCTCCTGTTCCTGAACACAGACACGATGACCAGCAGGTTCCCGATCACGTCCACCACGATGGTGGTGATGAGGACTCCGGCCAGCACGGCGGCCCCCCAGGGGACAGAGTGCTGCTGACCCGGAGCGTCCTGCTCCCCGGTCGGCGTGGAGTTCCGGGGCTCCAGGGTCCCGTCCACCGTGGGGGGCTCATGGTCCTCCAGGGACATCAGCTGCGGAAGGTGTCTCGGGTCCACGAGTCTCATCGGGTCGTAGCCTCGGACGGTCGGTCCACTCAGCAGGACGCACGGAGGTCAGAAGACGGCAGCGCGCAGTGGACGCGGCGTGTCTCCAGAAAAGGGACAGGGGACATCGTGGGGACACTGTTCTGGACCCGGACTCAGCTCAGCCAGCCTGCTCCTGTCACGCGCCTCATGCTGGGGGTTCAGTCTGACCCGGCTCCAGGACTCGTCGGGTCCACCTCCGAGTCCAGTCGGTGTGGACTGGAGCCTTTATCAGAGCCGCTCTCTCTCCTCCTCGTCCTCAGCGCGCGCACGGTAAGAGTGCGCACGTGCTGCTGACAGAGGGCAGCTGTCCGCGGGTTGGCTCAGACTACACACACACACACACACACACACACACACACACACACACACACACACACACCTGAAGCATTCTAAAGTCCTGGGGACCTTCAGACTTAGGGGATCCTAATGGATCTCCACTCCGTGGTCAGGAGGAACCTTCCTACCGGTGACGTCACTGAGGTGGGGGCAGCCTGGCTCCTTAGGGACCATCAACAAATAGACATTCTGTCTAAATGCTCCTAAGGAAGTTCAGCAGCTTCATGCTGGTGAAGGTTCTCAGTCATCAGGTCAGGATGATCCAACAAAGGGTTAAATAAAGACAACTGGACTTCTTTGGTTCTTTGAAGACGTTTCTGCTCATCCAGGAGCTTTGTCAGTTCTGTCTGTGGGATACCTGTGGAAGGACCTGGAGGACACCTGGAGAGGACCTGGAGGACACCTGGAGAGTACCTGTAGGACACCTGGAGGACACCTGGAGATGACCTGGAGGACACCTGGAGAGGACCTGGAGGATACCTGGAGAGGACCTGGAGGACACCTGGAGTATACCTGGAGAGGACCTGGAGGACACCTGGAGAGGGCCTGGAGGACCTGGAGAGTACCTGGAGGACATGAGAGGACCTGAAGGACACCTGGAGAGGACCTGGAGGACACCTGGTGGACATGGAGAGGACATGCTAACTCGGGATATTTCAACCCACAACCTTTTTGCTGCGAGGCAACAACTGCAGGTCATGTGACCCAGGGACTCCTAAATGGTTTCTAATTGGTTCCCTAAACTGGACCAATGAAACACAGAAAACATTTAAAGTTTTCTGTTATTAATAATATTTGAAAACTCAGGATTTTATATATGAATAAAAATATGAAATCCTATGAAAAATAAAGACTGTCCAGTTTAGTAACACTGAGTTCGTGTCCGCTGGTCATGTGACCTGGAAGTTTAGACGTCACACTTCAGCAGTGGGCTGTTAGGCTGCTCCTCACCATCAGAGGAGGTTCAGACTGGAGGAACAACCCAACCTGTGACTGATGTTACTCAGTAAGAACAAACCTATCATCATTAAACTGACAGCTCCATGGTTTACTTCACTCTCTGTATTTCTTCATTCTCAGGACCTGTTTGGACTTTCCCCGGTCACTTCACAGCTCTACATCAGATTCCTTCTCACATCTGACTGCTTTTATCACTTTTATTTCCTGAAACGCCCTCGAGCTGCGAAGGTAAAAACCAGACTTCATCTGCAGAGTGGGAGCTCAGTGTGTTTGATGTCGTCTTAGATTAAAAATATCAAACATTACAAAGTCCACTCAGGGCTGAGAGCTCCAGGCACACGGGGAGGACTCCTGGGTTTGGAACCTTCCTTCACTGTGATTACCTTTAAGAAGTAGAGAAAGTCCTTTGGATCTGAAACAACTCTGTTCAGATCGTTATTCTGTCTTTTACCATCGACGTCCCTAGAGCTGGTTGAAATGTTGATTGGGTTTTTTGTGGATGTTGACTCGTTTTACCTACAGGTTTATAAAAGTCCCTGGTTTACCACAAAGGGGAACCGTTGGTGAACATTTGGAAAAGAAAACTTTGTGCGATGAGTGAAGATCCAGCATTAGAAGATTAATAAAACACATTTAATCCTATAAGCTTTGTGTCTGCGATGTTTCAAAGCTTAAAGACGTCACTCTGACAAGGCCAGTCACTCAGACTTGAGCCGTTCTCTATTTATTATTTTGAAAGAGTAAAAAGTTCAAGTTGTGAGCAGATGTTGTCCTGCAGGAAGTTTGGAGTCAGTGGAGCAGTGACTCGTTGTGTTTTATTGATTGTCCGTGTCTTAACTAAGGCTCTCTCTGAGCATGGAGCAGGTCCTGGAGCTGGTAATAATGTTCACATTGTGGTAAACAATGACCGTGGTGACAAAGGTCCTCCAGTGACGCACGTCTGGCACTGGTTTCCTTCCTGTTCCTGATGAGTAAAAAGTCTTGGCTCATCTTTATTGACATTTTCCTTCCAAGAGGCCAACAGTTCCTGACTACTTGAAGTGGTCCTGATGAGAAGTTTTCTTCTTTTTCTGGGGGTCGTTCTAAAGTTTGCTTCTGATATCATCAACTGTTTTTACACACCTCCACTCACATGATAAAATGGATTCATGCATTTCCTCAGAAAGTCTTCTGGTAAATAAATAATCTGTTGACATTTAATTCATCCAACTTCAAAGAAATCAACCAGATGAATTTTCAGCCTCTGAGTTTGAGCAATAAAAATGTTTTTAGTTAAAATTCTGCTTTTGTTGAATATAAAACCATCGTGTCACAGAGAAGAAACTAACCTGAAGGACTGATGGACTGAAGGACTGAAGGACTTTGTCTTCATTACTGAGACAGTTCTCTGGTCCGTGGTGGTGAAGGAGGAGCTTGGTCACCACTTTCCATCCAGAACTCTTAAACAAGCGGATCATTTTAGACGTTCTGACATCTAGACGTAGGAGAGGAGAGGGGTTCTGGTTTCTGGAATCCTTGACTTCTCTGCCCCTTAAAGACAGTATTTCCCAGACCCAATGGATTAACTAAAAGATATACCGGTGTACTGTTATTTTACCTTTGGCGACTGGTTGTCTTTCCCCTTTTTCTGCTCTCAACATTGGTACCAAGCCTGATGCAACTTCACACTTGGTACATACGTTTGTGTTTGCTTTGATTTAAACCACTCTCCTTTTGTTGTTGTTGTTGTTGTTATTATATTGGTGTTTTTTATTTTTTGATTGCACAAGTGTGTGCTGGGGTTTGTTTTGGGGAGGGGAGAGGAAAAAATACATTTGGTATACTACTTTGTCTATTTGTCAGCGTCTATATTTGTATCATGCATTAAACCAAGAAATAAAATTGGGGGGGGAAAAAAGACAGAATCTCTCAGAGATGAATGTATTCATGGATGGATGGATGGATGGATGGATGGATGGATGGATGGATGGTCTCCAGAGAGGATCTCTGCAGTCCAACAGCTTGATTTATCTTGTGTTTTTGTGGAACTAGATCTACTTTCTGCCTTTAGATGTTTTTATTTTTATGAATATTCCTTGTTGTTTCCCAGAAAGCTGGTCTTCTTTCTGACGTTTCTCCGTCATCCCATCCTTAAAGTTTTGTACTTTATTTTTGCTCTACAGCATGTTGGTGCAGCTCTCAACGCTGAGCCAGGTATTTACAGTACATCACGACTGAAAGAATGAGATCCTGATCCATGCGTCCATGAAGAAGTACGCTGAGGAGCTCCGTCGTCTGAGGGGAGTTCAGGGTAGAGCTGCAGCTCCTCCTCATTGAAAGGAGTCAGCTGCCACCTGGTCTCCTCTCCCTTAATGGTTTCCAGGCACTGGGAGGAGGTCCCAGGGAGAACTGAGAACTTGTTGGAGGGAATCCTGGAAAACCATGAGATGTCCATGGAGGAGCTGAGAGGGTCACCTGAGGGAGACCTGGACTGGATGGATGATGATGATGATGATGATGATGATGGATGATGGATGGATGATGGATGATGGATGGATGGATGATGGATGATGGATGGATGATGGATGGATGATGATGATGATGGATGGATGATGGATGATGATGATGGATGATGGATGGATGGATGGATGGATGGATGATGGATGATGGATGGATGATGGATGATGGATGCTGGATGATGGATGGATGATGGATGGATGATGGATGGATGGCTGATGGATGATGGATGATGATGGATGGATGATAGATGGATGATGGATGATGATGGATGATGATGGATGATGATGGATGGATGATGGATGGATGATGGATGATGATGGATGATGATGATGATGGATGGATGATGGATGGATGATGATGGATGGATGATGATGGATGGATGATGGATGATGATGGATGATGATGGATGGATGATGGATGGATGATGATGGATGGATGATGGATGATGGATGATGAATGATGGATGATGAATGAATGGATGGATGATGGATGGATGATGGATGGATGGATGGATGATGGATGATGGGTGGATGATTGATGGATGGATGATGGAGGGATGATGGATAGATGATGGATGATGGATGATGATGGATGATGGATGGATGATGATGGATGATGATGGATGATGGATGGATGATGGATGGATGATGTATGATGATGGATGGATGATGGATGGATGATGGATGGATGATGGATGATGATGGATGATGATGGATGGATGATGGATGATGAATGATGGATGATGGATGATGATGGATGATGATGAATGGATGATGGATGGATGATGGATGATGATGGATGGATGATGGATGGATGATTGATGATGATGGATGATGATGGATGGATGATGGATGATGATGGATGATGATGGATGATGATGGATGGATGATGGATGGATGATGGATGATGATGATGATGATGGATGATGATGGATGATGATGGATGGATGATGATGGATGGATGATGGATGGATGATGGATGGATGATGGATGGATGATGTATGGATGATGGATGATGATGGATGATGATGGATGGATGATGGATGGATGATGATGGATGGATGATGGATGTTGATGGATGATGAGTTGGATGGATGATGATGGATGATGATGGATGATGATGGATGGATGATGGATGGATGATGATGGATGATGAATGATGGATGATGGATGGATGATGGATGATGATGGATGGATGATGGATGGATGATGGATGATGATGGATGATGATGGATGATGGATGGATGATGGATGGATGATGGATGATGGATGGATGATGATGGATGATGGATGGATGATGGATGGATGATGGATGGATGATGGATGATGATGGATGATGATGGATGGATGATGGATGATGGATGGATGATGGATGATAATGGATGGATGATGATGGATGGATGATGATGGATGATGATGGATGGATGATGATGGATGATGATGGATGGATGATGGATGGATGATGGATGATGATGGATGATGATGGATGGATGATTGATGGATGATGATGGATGATGGATGGATGATGGATGATGGATGATGGATGGATGAAGGATGATGGATGATGATGGATGATGATGGATGGATGATGGATGGATGATGGATGAAGATGGATGGATGATGGATGATGATGGATGATGGATGGATGATGGATGGATGATGATGATGGATGAGGGATGGATGATGGATGATGATGGATGGATGATGATGGAGGGATGAGGATGGATGGATGATGGATGATGATGATGATGATGGATGATGATGGATGGATGATGGATGGATGATGGATGATGATGGATGGATGATGATGGATGATGATGGATGGATGATGGATGATGATGGATGATGATGAATGATGGATGATGGATGGTGGGTGGATGGTTGATGGATGATGGAGGGAGGATGGATGATGATGGATGGATGATGGATGATGATGATGATGATGGATGGATGATGGATGATGATGGATGATGATAGATGATGATGGATGGATGATGGATGATGATGGATGATGGATGGATGATGATGGATGATGGATGATGATGGATGGATGATGATGGATGGTGATGGATGATGATGATGGATGATGGATGGATGATGGAGGATGGATGATGATGGATGCATGATGGATGGATGATGGATGGATGTTGGATGATGATGGATGATGATGGATGGATGATGGATGGGTGATGGTGGATGATGGATGATGATGGATGATGGATGGATGATGGATGATGGATGATGATGATGGATGATGATGGATGGATGATGGATGGATGATGGCTGATGATGGATGGATGATGATGGATGGAGGATGAGGGATGGATGGAGGGATGGATGGATGATGGGTGATGGATGGATGATGGATGATGATGGTGGAGGATGGATGGATGATGGATGGATGATGGAGGATGATGGATGATGATGGAGGGATGATGATGGATGATGATGGATGATGGATGGATGATGGATGATGATGGATGGATGATGGATGATGATGGATGGATGATGGATGGATGATGGATGATGATGGATGATGATGGATGGATGATGGATGATGATGATGGATGGATGATGATGGATGATGGATGGATGATGATGATGATGGATGATGATGGATGGATGATGGATGGATGATGGATGATGATGGATGGATGATGATGGATGGATGATGGATGATGATGGATGGATGATGGATGATGATGATGATGATGGATGATGATGGATGGATGATGGATGGATGATGGAGGATGGATGATGATGGATGATGATGGATGATGATGGATGATGGATGATGATGGATGGATGATGGATGGATGATGGATGATGATGGATGATGATGGATGGATGATGGATGGATGATGGATGGATGATGGATGATGGATGATGGGTGGATGATGGATGTTGGATGATGAATGGATGATGGATGATGGGTGGATGATGGATGATGGATGATGAATGATGGATGATGAATGAATGGATGGATGATGGATGGATGATGGATGGATGGATGGATGGATGATGGATGATGAATGGATGATGGATGACGGATGATGGATGATGGGTGGATGATGGATGATGGATGGATGATGGATGATGATGGATGATGGATGGATGATGATGACGATGGATGATGATGGATGGATGATGGATGGATGATGGATGATGGATGATGATGGATGATGATGGATGGATGATGGATGGATGATGGATGATGATGGATGGATGATGGATGATGATGGATGATGATGGATGATGATGGATGGATGATGGATGGTGTGGCTGATGATGGATGGATGATGATGGATGATGGATGATGATGGATGATGGATGGATGATGATGGATGATGATGGATGATGGATGGATGATGGATGGATGATGGATGATGATGGATGGATGATGGATGGATGATGGATGATGATGGATGGATGATGATGGATGATGGATGATGGATGGATGATGGATGGATGATGGAGGATGATGGATGGATGATGGATGATGATGATGGATGATGGATGATGATGATGATGGAGGCATGATTGATGATGGATGCATGATGATGGATGATGATGGATGGATGATGATGGATGATGGATGGATGATGGATGATGGATGATGATGGATGCATGATGATGGATGATGATGGATGGATGGATGATGGATGATGATGGATCATGATGGATGGATGATGGATGGATGATGGATGATGATGGATGGATGATGAATGATGGATGATAGATGGATTGATGATGGATGATGGATGGATGATGGATGATGATGGATGGATGATGGATGATGGGTGATGATGGATGGATGATGATGGATGATGATGGATGGATGATGGATGGATGATGGATGATGATGGATGATGATGGATGGATGTGGATGATGATGGATGGATGATGGATGGATGATGATGGATGGATGATGGATGATGATGGATGGATGATGGATGGATGATGGATGATGATGGATGATGATGGATGATGGATGGATGATGGATGATGATGATGGATGATGATGGATGATGGATGGATGATGGATGATGGAGGATGATGGATGCAGGATGATGGATGATGGATGGATGATGATGGATGATGGATGATGATGGATGATGATGGATGGATGATGGATGGATGATTGATGATGATGGATGATGATGGATGGATGATGGATGATGGATGATGATGGATGGATGATGGATGATGATGGATGGATGATGATGGATGGATGATGATGGATGGATGATGATGGATGGATGATGATGAGGATGATGATGGATGATGATGGATGGATGATGGATGATGGATGATGGATGATGATGGATGGATGATGGATGATGATGGATGATGATGGATGATGATGGATGGATGATGGATGGATGATGGATGATGATGGATGATGGATGATGATGGATGATGGATGGATGATGATGGATGATGGATGATGATGGATGATGATGGATGGATGATGGATGGATGATGGATGATGATGGATGATGGATGATGATGGATGATGGATGGATGATGGATGATGATGGATGATGATGGATGGATGATGGATGGATGATGGATGGATGATGGATGATGATGGATGATGATGGATGGATGATGGATGGATGATGGATGATGATGGATGGATGATGATGGATGGATGATGATGGATGGATGATGATGGATGGATGATGGATGATGATGATGATGATGATGGATGATGATGGATGGATGATGGATGATGATGGATGATGATGGATGATGGATGGATGATGGATGATGGATGATGATGGATGCATGATGATGGATGATGATGGATGGATGGATGATGGATGGATGATGGATGATGATGGATGGATGATGGATGGATGATGGATGATGATGGATGGATGATGGATGGATGATGGATGGATGATGGATGTTTTCCACTGAACTGATGCGATAACGAGTCGTTTTCTTGACCTCCTGGCGTTGGTTTGTCCTCCATCACCTCATGACGTCGTCTCTGTATCTGATTGACAGTTGAACCCTTTCTGACTCCGTCAGAATGAACTGGTTTCTTTGAGATCTAATGGAGCCACTCCTGTTTGGTTCCCACATCAATAAATTAGAGAAGTAGTTGATTTAATCTGATGAAATCTGTTTTGTGTATTTTATCAGCTGATACGCTGCAGCTGCTTCCTGTGTCTTTGTAATAATTTCCCATCAGGCTTTGCTACGTCTTACTTATTTCACTTTGAAACTCATGTTGTTAATGTTGATGGAAACAACTTGGTCTTCAGAGTCTGAACTTAAGTTACACAGGACCTGGTCAGATCAGTGTCACACCTGTTGGTCATCTGTGACATCATCCCAGGTCGATTCAGAGTGATGATGTACAGGAGACTGACCTTCAGGGCATTCCTCCTCCTCAGATGACAGCTCCTAGCTTTAGCTGTCAACCACAACAACACACCTCTAGACTGACACCAACCAGACCAGATTCTCACTACGTTGTTATTTCTTTCTGAGATCAGATTGTATCATCCAAAACTAGGGATCAGTATCGGTTAAAGTTACCCGATACCAGTGGCTTCACTGTCTGTTAGTGATGGGACCAATTAACACTGATCAGTGGTCTGTTCGCCACTGACAGCCACACCCATTGGCACAGCTGCACCTTTGACAATGAAGGCAGCGTGACTTCTTTTGTTATCTTGAAAGTTTCAACTCATCCTATTGAAAAACAGCCATTCACACCTCCAACCGATTCATCACCCAAGCCCTTTCCCAACAATAACTCCTCTCCACACCCCTCCCTTTCACCCTCAGACCCCCTGCCTGCATTAACAGGCTTTTGTTTGTTTCGCCATGAAATTAAAAAGTGAATACAAAGCAGGCGTGCATAGTGCTTACAGTCACCCCCAAAACAATGAACGGTTCTCTACAAAGACTCGGTTCTCCTCGTTCACAGTGAAGAGCCGTTCAAAAGATTCGGTTCGTTCATGAACGTCACATCACTACTGTCTGTGACTTGTGATTTCTGTTGTAGTGTCCTATATTGAACACTAGGGGGAGCTATTCAGCTAAAGAGGAACAGTGTGGGTTGAGAGCTGGAGATGGTGCCAAATAGTTCATTTTATTTGGTTAAAATGTGGAAAACTGCAATAATTTCACTGTGAAATCACAGAAAATGGTTATTTTTCTCCTTATATTTTAGTTTTGTGATCATTTTTATTAATATATTTTATTTTTTTATCTAACTCAGTCATTTGTTGTAAAAAGCAGAGAAGAAAAAATAAAACCTGTATTCCAATTTTGTTGCATTTTTTGTGTGTAGTAGAAGTATCGGTATCGGCGAGTACTCAGATTTAAGTATCGGTATCGGATCGGTTTTGAAAAAAGTGGTATCGGAACATCCCTATCCAAAACTGAAATCAGAGAAAAGAGATCACTCTTTGTTAATTTGTTGTCGTGTATCACTATGTCTGCTTCGTTCTCAGACTTGAGGTTGAACTTCTCTGTTTCACTAGGGGTCAGAAGGTCACCTGAAGCCACTGGTCACTCTGACATCAGACTGTGCTTCGTAACAACGTGTTCCTAGAGAGTGGCGTCGTCACAACACGGCCTGGACGGAGAACCTCACTGAGACTCCTCTGACTGAAAAGATGTCCTCTTTACAGTAATGCTTTGTTTGTTTCATGTTGTAAATAAATTACTTAGTTAGGTAAATTTAGTAATAAATTCATTTTGATCTAAAACTTGATTTTGCCTCTGATTACTAAAAAGGTTTGTTCCCTGGGACCTAAAAGAGTCTAGTTTGAGAGTCAGTCTGATATTAATGATCTGTAAATAATGACTCATCATTTATGAGACACTTTACTTTGTCAGACACTTTTAATATTTTATTGACAGTTTAGTAAGTGGAACTACTTGACAAACGTTTCACAACTCTTAGAGATATCCGATCTTTTTATTGCTTACTTAATTTTATTTAAGAACTCAGAGGAAAGGCTTTATAACTGTGACATGTTGGAAATATATTACAACATTAATCAAATAAAGAAACAAACACAAACTTTGAGGTAAAAACTTCAGATCACTAGTACATGTTTCAGATCTGATCCAAATTAAAAACACACATCTGTCTTTTACTATTTCTCTTTATTTTAATCACACACACACACACACACACACACACACACACACACACACACACACACACACACACACACACACACACACACACACACACACACACACACACACACACACACACGCGCACATGGAGAGTCTACAGAGAAAGGCAGCAGCCAGGAGTTGAACCTGCAACCTCATTGCTGCAAGGCAACAATAATACCAGTTTCACCACCATGATGTAAAACTTCTGCTTTCATACATTTTTTTTCAAACAAATATTTGTTAAAAGTGAAAGTTACAAACCTTAAATATTGTTGTACTTACTGGTATTTGTACGTGAAGCACAGGACTGGACTTTTACTGGCCAAAAAGCAAAGATGGGTGATAATGTTTTTGTGTGTTACTTTATCTGAAGTGTGTGTCATGGACCACCAGATGAAAATCATCATTAGATGGACATCTACGACCCAAAACCATTCATTATCAACCAGATTCAAGATGGCTGCCACAGATAGACCGAGCAATTACAAAGAATTAAATACAATTAAAGCATCTATTAATACATTTTACAAAAGCAAAATCAGCACATAAATTTGAATCAACCAACCCCCACACAGAAGAATCAAGCTATGATCACCTTAAAGGGATACTCCACCGCCTAGGTAGCTATTTTTTGTCTATTTTCATATTCCTCAGAGTTAGATCAGTGGGTAAAAACTCTCTGTAAGCAGTCCAGCTGTTATCCTGATCCAGCAGTACTCCTTTAGCTTTAGCTTAGCTCAAACACTGTAAATGAATGGTACCAGATAGCATTGCCAGAAAAAACGTCCATAAAACTCACAAATGGTGATAATAATTCAGCCTAGTGACCTCAGTGTCAGTTTTTTCATGTTAAAATTAATTGAAATTAACTTTCAAAACGTGTATACTTATAAAGACTTAATATTTAAAAAGTTTCATGAAAACCCCTAATCCTGTCAGAAAATCAACTTTGAGATGAAAATGTCGTTCCTGTTTTTCTAAGCAGGTCCATCGGCTGTCATCACATCAACTCCTCATCTTCAGTTTCATCTCTGCTGCTTTTTGATTCAGCTCAGGGAGAGAATGCCTTAAGGTCCAAATAAACCTCCATGGAAAAGCTGGCTGTGAACGTGCACTGAAATCAGTGATGGGCTTATCTACGCTCGACGTACGGAGAGATGAAACATGTTGAAGAAGCTGCTTCTTCCTGACAGACGAAGCTTCCTGTTTGCTGTTTTAAAGCATCCCAGAGAAACAGGTGAGTGCTCAAAGCGTGACTGTGTGTTGATGCTTCTGAAACTCATTATTCACACAGGAGACGTTTCAAGCTCAACAAAGTGCATGTCAGATGAGAGAGACCAGAGCTTTTGGCCTAAAATCCAACCAGCTGATGAATGTTCTGTTTGATGTGGAAATGAATGATTCAGGTTCTCTGGGCACCATCTTGTCTCTTTATACCCGGTTCCTACCTTCCTCCTTCTTTTTAAACTGGACCGATTCCAGCAGTCTAGATCGACCTCCTCGTTCTGTCCTCCATGCTGCCCCAGAAGCTGTGGACTTATTTATAGATCTCCCAAATTTCTGAGCTATTTGTGGTTCAGATCAGGAAAAAGAGAAGACACTTTTGATTTTGGCTGTCTTCTTTCTTTTAAACTCCAGCATGGAAAAGATTTAGAAATATCAAAACAAAACAACCTCCTAGAAGAGATCCTCTCAGGTTCTGCAGCATCATGAGCTGACAGCGGTGCTTTAATCTGGTTTTTGTGATTCTCATTGTTACTGAAGGCTTTGAGCATGAGACCGTGAAGGGTTAAATTCTGCAGCACAAGAAACTAAATTCATTTATATTTGAGTTGTGTCAAAGATCAGGATAAAGACTGTGTGTGTGTGCGTGCGTGCATGTGTGTGTAAGTGTTTGTGTTTCCTCCACAGACCGAACATGTGCATTAGGTGAACTGGTGACTCTTAAACTGTCTCTAGGTGTGAGTGACACTGAACGGTTGTGTATGAGGTGCCGAATAGAACAAAATCTATTTTTTCCTCACACATACAATAATATAAGCACACACATACACTACTATAAACATACACACACACTACTACAAGGGTGCACGCACACAAAAAATACTACAAGCACACACATACTACTACGAACGTAGTTTATGTGTGTGCTTGTAATACTATGTGTGCATGTTTATAGTAGTATGTGTGCATGTTTATAGTAGTATGTGTGCATGTTTATAGTAGTATGTGTGCATGTTTATAGTAGTATGTGTGCATGTTTATAGTAGTATGTGTGCATGTTTATAGTAGTATGTGTGAATGTTTATAGTAGTATGTGTGCATATTTGTAGTAGTATGTGTGCATGTTTCTAGTAGTATGTGTGCATGTTTATAGTAGTATGTGTGAATGTTTATAGTAGTATGTGTGAATGTTTATAGTAGTATGTGTGAATGTTTATAGTAGTATGTGTGAATGTTTATAGTAGTATGTGTGCATGTTTAATGTAGCATGTGTGCATATTGGTAGTAGTATGTGTGCATGTTTCTAGTAGTATGTGTGCATGTTTCTAGTAGTATGTGTGCATGTTTCTAGTAGTATGTGTGAATGGTTCTAGTAGTATGTGTGCATGT
The DNA here is from genome assembly GCA_006937965.1 of Callopanchax toddi. Taxonomy (NCBI): domain Eukaryota; kingdom Metazoa; phylum Chordata; class Actinopteri; order Cyprinodontiformes; family Nothobranchiidae; genus Callopanchax; species Callopanchax toddi. The sequence continues at coordinate 58,333 of SSNR01000471.1, forward strand.
TTCTAGTAGTATGTGTGAATGTTTATAGTAGTATGTGTGCATATTTGTAGTAGTATGTGTGCATGTTTATAGTAGTATGTGTGCATGTTTATAGTAGTATCTGTGAAAGTTTATAGTAGTATGTGTGAATGTTTATAGTAGTATGTGTGCATATTTGTAGTAGTATGTGTGCATGTTTATAGTAGTATGTGTGAATGTTTATAGTAGTATGTGTGAATGTTTATAGTAGTATGTGTGAATGTTTATAGTAGTATGTGTGCATATTTGTAGTAGTATGTGTGCATTTTTAAAGTAGTATGTGTGAATGTTTATAGTAGTATGTGTGAATGTTTATAGTAGTATGTGTGAATGTTTATAGTAGTATGTGTGCATATTTGTAGTAGTATGTGTGCATGTTTCTAGTAGTATATGTGAATGTTTATAGTAGTATGTGTGAATGTTTATAGTAGTATGTGTGAATGTTTATAGTAGTATATGTGAATGTTTATAGTAGTATGTGTGAATGTTTATAGTAGTATGTGTGAATGTTTATAGCAGTATGTGTGCATGTTTATAGTAGTATCTGTGCATGTTTATAGTAATATGTGTGAATCTTTATAGTAGTATGTGTGCATGTTTATAGTAGTATGTGTGCATATTTGTAGTAGTATGTGTGCATGTTTATAGTAGTATGAGTGTATGTTTCTAGTAGTATGTGTGAATGTTTATAGTAGTATGTGTGAATGTTTATAGTAGTATGTGTGCATATTTGTAGTAGTATGTGTGCATGGTTAAAGTAGTATGTGTGAATGTTTATAGTAGTATGTGTGAATGTTTATAGTAGTATGTGTGAATGTTTATAGTAGTATGTGTGAATGTTTTTAGTTGTATGTATGAATGTTTATAGTAGTATGTGTGCATGTTTAAAGTAGTATGTGTGCATATTTGTAGTAGTATGTGTGCATGTTTAAAGTAGTATGTGTGAATGTTTATAGTAGTATATATGAATGTTTATAGTAGTATGTATGAATGTTTATAGTAGTATGTGTGAATGTTTATAGTAGTATGTGTGAATGTTTATAGTAGTATCTGTGAAAGTTTATAGTAGTATGTGTGAATGTTTATAGTAGTATGTGTGCATATTTATAGTAGTATGTGTGCATGTTTAAAGTAGTATGTGTGAATGTTTATAGTAGTATATATGAATGTTTATAGTAGTATGTGTGAATGTTTATAGTAGTATGTATGAATGTTTATAGTAGTATGTGTGAATGTTTATAGTAGTATGTGTGAATGTTTATAGTAGTATGTGTGAATGTTTATAGTAGTATGTGTGAATGTTTATAGTAGTATGTGTGAATGTTTATAGTAGTATGTGTGCATATTTATAGTAGTATGTGTGCATGTTTAAAGTAGTATGTGTGAATGTTTATAGTAGTATGTGTGAATGTTTATAGTAGTATGTGTGAATGTTTATAGTAGTATGTGTGCATGTTTATAGTAGTATGTGTGAATGTTTATAGTAGTATGTGTGAATGTTTATAGTAGTATGTGTGAATGTTTATAGTAGTATGTGTGCATATTTGTAGTAGTATGCGTGAATGTTTTAAAGTAGTATGTGTGAATGTTTATAGTAGTATGTGTGCATATTTGTAGTAGTATGTGTGCATGTTTAAAGTAGTATGTGTGAATTTTTATAGTAGTATATATGAATGTTTATAGTAGTATGTGTGAATGTTTATAGTAGTATGTGTGAATGTTTATAGTAGTATCTGTGAAAGTTTATAGTAGTATGTGTGAATGTTTATAGTAGTATGTGTGAATGTTTATAGTAGTATGTGTGCATGTTTCTAGTAGTATGTGTGCATGTTTATAGTAGTATATGTGAATGTTTATAGTAGTATGTGTGAATATTTAAAGTAGTATGTGTGAATGTTTATAGTAGTATGTGTGCATATTTGTAGTAGTATGTGTGAATGTTTTTAGTAGTATGTATAAATGTTTATAGTAGTATGTGTGAATGTTTATAGTAATATGTGTGAATGTTTATAGTAGTATGTGTGAATGTTTATAGTAGTATCTGTGAAAGTTTATAGTAGTATGTGTGAATGTTTATAGTAGTATGTGTGCATGTTTAAAGTAGTATGTGTGCATATTTGTAGTAGTATGTGTGCATGTTTAAAGTAGTATGTGTGAATGTTTATAGTAGTATATATGAATGTTTATAGTAGTATGTATGAATGTTTATAGTAGTATGTGTGAATGTTTATAGTAGTATGTGTGAATGTTTATAGTAGTATCTGTGAAAGTTTATAGTAGTATGTGTGAATGTTTATAGTAGTATGTGTGCATATTTATAGTAGTATGTGTGCATGTTTAAAGTAGTATGTGTGAATGTTTATGGTAGTATATATGAATGTTTATAGTAGTATGTATGAATGTTTATAGTAGTATGTATGAATGTTTATAGTAGTATGTGTGAATGTTTATAGTAGTATGTATGAATGTTTATAGTAGTATGTGTGAATGTTTGTAGTAGTATGTGTGAATGTTTATAGTAGTATGTATGAATGTTTATAGTAGTATGTGTGAATGTTTATAGTAGTATGTGTGAATGTTTATAGTAGTATGCGTGAATGTTTATAGTAGTATGTGTGAATGTTTATAGTAGTATGTGTGCATATTTGTAGTAGTATGCGTGAATGTTTTAAAGTAGTATGTGTGAATGTTTATAGTAGTATGTGTGCATATTTGTAGTAGTATGTGTGCATGTTTAAAGTAGTATGTGTGAATGTTTATAGTAGTATATATGAATGTTTATAGTAGTATGTATGAATGTTTATAGTAGTATGTGTGAATTTTTATAGTAGTATGCGTGAATTTTTATAGTAGTATGTGTGAATGTTTATAGTAGTATGTGTGCATGTTTATAGTAGTATATGTGTATGTTTATAGTAGTATGTGTGAATGTTTATTGTAGTATGTGTGTATGTTTCTAGTAGTATGTGTGAATGTTTATAGTAGTATGTGTGAATGTTTATAGTAGTATGTGTGAATGTTTATAGTAGTATGTGTGAATGTTTATAGTAATTTGTGTGAATGTTTATAGTAGTATGTGTGTATGTTTATAGTAATATGTGTGAATGTTTATAGTAGTATGTGTGCATGTTTATAGTAGTATGTGTGAATTTTTCTTGTAGTATGTGTGTATGTTTATAGTAGTATGTGTGAATGTTTATAGTAGTATGTGTGAATGTTTATAGTAGTATGTGTGAATGTTTATAGTAGTATGTGTGTATGTTTATAGTAGTATGTGTGTATTTTTCTTGTAGTATGTGTGTATGTTTATAGTAGTATGTGTGAATGTTTATAGTAGTATGTGTGTATGTTTCTAGTAGTATGTGTGTATGTTTTTAGTAGTATGTGTGAATGTTTATAGTAGTATGTGTGTATGTTTCTAGTAGTATGTGTGTATGTTTTTAGTAGTATGTGTGAATGTTTATAGTAGTATGTGTGTATGTTTCTAGTAGTATGTGTGTATGTTTCTAGTAGTATGTGTGTATGTTTTTAGTAGTATGTGTGAATGTTTATAGTAGTATGTGTGTATGTTTTTAGTAGTGTATGTGTGTGCTTATCTTGTTGTATGTGTGAGGGAAAAATAGATTTCTTCCTATACGGCACCTCATAGTTGTGTGTCTCATTTGTCTTTATGTGTCCCTGTGATGGACATGTCCAGGGTGCCCCCCGCCTCTCACCGTGCTGCTGCTGGAGATAGATACCAGCTCCCCACAACCTTCCCTCAAATATGCGGTAAGGAAATGAATGAAGTATTTTTTGTGTCTTTTTGAAAACTGAATTTGGCTCCTGATCTAGAGTCCGCCCATACAGACCCACTAGGCTCTGTCCAGACCAGTTGTCCCCAAGGATGCCCAGACTTATAGACAACAAACTTCAACCCTTTAATGCGGACCCACATGGTGGAGGCTTTGGAAATCCTTCCTACCATTTGGCATTTGAATGACTGAGGCAACAGTTTTGAATCCAGATCTCCCTGCAGCCATATGGCTTCAGGGGGACAGGGAGTTCTGTAATCATGAGCCAATGATTCATTTCTTTTTCATACCTGCCTCCTCCTGCTCTGAGTTAGTGGAGTCTATCCAGGGTGTATCGGCTCCTTGGACAGGCTCCACCCCCCTCTGTGAGTTTCTCCAAGCTATCACCAGGCGAGAGACGAAGTCCAGCCAGGAAACATCTCCCGTCCAACACAGACGCAGCCATGCATACTCCCCCCTAATATCAGTTTCTGGGAACGTACAGCCAAGTCTCAAAGTGGAGGCCTTCTCATTTGGAGATGATTGTGTTAACCACCGTACTGCTCTGAGAGCCAAAGGTCAAAGTTCAGACGACTGACACAGGTTCCTTTAGCGCTGTGGGTTCAAATAGGTTGACAGTCTCTATCACGGTTTCATGTAATTCTGCTGCAGTAAATCACTGTTGTTTCCATTGTCTCCAGTCAGTTAGTAGCAGAACAATGAGGTTCAGCTGTACGCCAAATTTCCCAGAAATCCCTGCTGCCTGATATGAACAGAGCTGCAGCTGTGAATGGGTTTCTTCTCACCTTTGACCCTTTGAGTTGTCCTCTAGGGTTATTCCTGCTCACGGTCACGGGTCTGCAGTGCCACAGCTGTGAGGTTTCCAAAAACCTGAAAAAGCTCCGCCAGACTTCAGACCTGTATCACATGTTCAGTTACACACGTGTTCTCACAGTTACACACGTTCTCACAGATACACACGTGTTCTCACAGATACACACATTCTCACAGATACACATGTGTTCTCACAGATACATACATGTTCTCACAGATACATACATGTTCTCACAGATACATACATGTTCTCACAGATAGACGTGTTCTCACAGATACACACGTGTTCTCACAGTTACACACATTCTCACAGATACACATGTGTTCTCACAGATACACACGTGTTCTCACAGATACATACATGTTCTCACAGATAGACGTGTTCTCACAGATACACACGTGTTCTCACAGTTACACACATTCTCACAGATACACATGTGTTCTCACAGATACACACGTGTTCTCACAGTTACAGACGTGTTCTCACAGATACATACAGGTTCTCACAGATACATACATGTTCTCACAGTTACAGACGTGTTCTCACAGATACATACAGGTTCTCACAGATACATACATGTTCTCACAGATACACACGTGTTCTCACAGATACATACATGTTCTCACAGATACACACGTGTTCTCACAGTTACACACGTGTTCTCACAGATACACACGTGTTCTCACAGACACATACATGTTCTCACAGACAGACACGTTCTCACAGATACACACGTTCTCACAGATACATACATGTTCTCACAGTTACAGACGTGTTCTCACAGTTACACACATGTTCTCACAGATACACACATGTTCTCACAGATACATACATGTTCTCACAGATACATACATGTTCTCACAGTTACAGACGTGTTCTCACAGATACACATGTGTTCTCACAGATACATACATGTTCTCACAGTTACAGACGTGTTCTCACAGATACACACGTGTTCTCACAGTTACACACGTGTTCTCACAGATACACACATGTTCTCACAGTTACATACATGTTCTCACAGTTACAGACGTGTTCTCACAGATACACACGTGTTCTCACAGATACATACATTTTCTCACAGATACGCACACGTTCTCACAGATACACACGTTCTCACAGATACACACATTCTCACAGATACATACATGTTCTCACAGTTACAGACGTGTTCTCACAGTTACAGACGTGTTCTCACAGATACACATGTGTTCTCACAGATACATACATGTTCTCACAGTTACACACATGTTCTCACAGATACACACATGTTCTCACAGATACATACATGTTCTCACAGATACATACATGTTCTCACAGTTACAGACGTGTTCTCACAGATACACACGTGTTCTCACATTTACATACATGTTCTCACAGTTACAGACGTGTTCTCACAGATACACACGTGTTCTCACAGATACATACATTTTCTCACAGATACGCACACGTTCTCACAGATACACACGTTCTCACAGATACACACATTCTCACAGATACATACATGTTCTCACAGTTACAGACGTGTTCTCACAGTTACAGACGTGTTCTCACAGATACACATGTGTTCTCACAGATACATACATGTTCTCACAGTTACACACATGTTCTCACAGATACACACATGTTCTCACAGATACATACATGTTCTCACAGATACATACATGTTCTCACAGTTACAGACGTGTTCTCACAGATACACACGTGTTCTCACAGATACATACATGTTCTCACAGTTACACATGTGTTCTCACAGTTACACACGTGTTCTCACAGATACACATATGTTCTCACAGTTACATACATGTTCTCACAGTTACAGACGTGTTCTCACAGATACACACGTGTTCTCATAGTTACATACATGTTCTCACAGTTACAGACGTGTTCTCACAGATACACACATGTTCTCACAGATACATACATGTTCTCACAGTTACAGACGTGTTCTCACAGATACACACGTGTTCTCACAGATACATACATGTTCTCACAGTTACAGACGTGTTCTCACAGATACACACGTGTTCTCACAGTTACACACGTGTTCTCACAGATACACATATGTTCTCACAGTTACATACATGTTCTCACAGTTACATACATGTTCTCACAGTTACAGACGTGTTCTCACAGATACACACGTGTTCTCACAGATACACACGTTCTCACAGATACACACGTTCTCACAGATACATACATGTTCTCACAGTTACAGACGTGTTCTCACAGTTACACACATGTTCTCACAGATACACACATGTTCTCACAGATACATACATGTTCTCACAGATACATACATGTTCTCACAGTTACAGACGTGTTCTCACAGATACACACGTGTTCTCACAGATACACACGTTCTCACAGATACACACGTTCTCACAGATACATACATGTTCTCACAGTTACAGACGTGTTCTCACAGATACACACGTGTTCTCACAGATACACACGTTCTCACAGATACATACATGTTCTCACAGTTACAGACGTGTTCTCACAGATACACACGTGTTCTCACATTTACATACATGTTCTCACAGTTACAGACGTGTTCTCACAGATACACACGTGTTCTCACAGATACATACATTTTCTCACAGATACGCACACGTTCTCACAGATACACACGTTCTCACAGATACACACGTTCTCACAGATACATACATGTTCTCACAGTTACAGACGTGTTCTCACAGATACACACGTGTTCTCACAGATACATACATTTTCTCACAGATACGCACACATTCTCACAGATACACACATGTTCTCACAGATACACACATGTTCTCACAGTTACAGACGTGTTCTCACAGATACACATGTGTTCTCACAGTTACACACGTTCTCACAGATACACATGTGTTCTCACAGATACATACATGTTCTCACAGTTACACACGTGTTTTCACAGATACACACATGTTCTCACAGATACATACATGTTCTCACAGTTACAGACGTGTTCTCACAGATATACATGTGTTCTCACAGATACACGTGTTCTCACAGATACATACATGTTCTCACAGTTACAGACGTGTTCTCACTGATACACACATGTTCTCACAGATACATACATGTTCTCACAGTTACAGACGTGTTCTCACAGATACACACGTGTTCTCACAGATACACACATGTTCTCACAGATACATACATGTTCTCACAGTTACAGACGTGTTCTCACAGTTACACACGTTCTCACAGATACACATGTGTTCTCACAGATACATACATGTTCTCACAGTTACACACGTGTTCTCACAGATACACACATGTTCTCACAGATACATACATGTTCTCACAGTTACAGACGTGTTCTCACAGATACACACGTGTTCTCACAGATACACACATGTTCTCACAGATACATACATGTTCTCACAGTTACAGACGTGTTCTCACAGATACACACGTGTTCTCACAGTTACACACGTGTTCTCACAGTTACACACGTGTTCTCACAGTTACACACGTGTTCTCACAGATACACATATGTTCTCACAGATACACACATGCTCTCACAGATACACACGTGTTCTCACAGATACATACATGTTCTCACAGTTACAGACGTGTTCTCACAGATACAGACGTGTTCTCAGAGATAGACACATGCGCTCAGTCACATGTTCTCAGTCACATGTTCTCACAGTTAAATGTTCTCACAGTCACATGTTCTCACAGTTACATGTTCTCACAGTCACATGTTCTCACAGTCACATGTTCTCACCGTTAAATGTTCTCACAGTCACATGTTCTCACAGTCACATGTTCTCACAGTTACATGTTCTCACAGTCACATGTTCTCACAGTCACATGTTCTCACAGTTAAATGTTCTCACAGTCACATGTTCTCACAGTTACATGTTCTCACAGTCACATGTTCTCACAGTCACATGTTCTCACAGTCACATGTTCTCACAGTCACATGTTCTCACCGTTACACACATGTTCTCACAGTTACATGTTCTCACAGTCACATGTTCTCACAGTCACATGTTCTCACCGTTACAGACATGTTCTCACAGTTACATGTTCTCACAGTCACATGTTCTCACAGTCACATGTTCTCACAGTTACATGTTCTCACAGTCACATGTTCTCACAGTCACATGTTCTCAGTCACATGTTCTCACAGTCACATGTTCTATCCGTGCTCCGTTGGGACTCCGCTGATCTCCCGGAGTCGGGGCTGTGAGTTTGACTGTGATCTTTTAAAACACAGAACACAGTTTTTTGTTTGGACTCAGATCAGCAGAGTCAGATCTGCATATTCATGACCAATCATTATACCATAAATCATTCATATTGTACGATGTGAACGTACCTAATAAAGTGCATGGATTTTTTAGTCCTACATTGACACACCAGACACGCGTGTGTGTGTCTACCCCTCTGTGATAAAATTGAAGGAAGAACATGAATAAATGAGTAAAGACGACACAGGGGGTAATGAACAGTTTAGTGCGTGTGATGTCAGCCTTCACCGTCACCTTATCCCTGTTCCAGTCAAGCTTGTCCATCTGCTCCCCACTATCATCTCAAATTTGCCAGAAAAGAGTTTTTGAAGTGTTGATGGTTCTTTTCCACACTCCGGTGAGAACATCTCTGTGATTCAGCATTTCCACGTGCTGTGAATTCTAATTTTGCTGACACGGTTTTCTTCCTGGAACCAGTTGTTTCGGGTTGCCCTTTCCAGCAGTTATCACACATTATGATTCATGCAGGGAAGTGTTTCTGGCCACCGGAGGAACATTGAGCCCATTACATTTACTCCTTTGGTTTGGGTCTCCTAGGGAAACACCTGTCAGCTGAAAAACACTCAATGTTCTCCTGTTTCTGCCTCCTGCTGAGCTGGTAGTGTACTCCAGCCTTTGTAGGGGGTTCTTTGGAATGAGTTCCCTGCTGTTGTTTGAAGTTATTCCATGAGGAGTGGAGCAGTGATGATCAATGAGACACCGTTTAATTCTCCATCAGATCTTTGAATTCACCACCAACTACTGAGAAACCCTTTATGAGGCTTTAAGCTTGTTAAATGTTATTTCTATGACTTCCACAAATTCATCAAATTATTAGAAAACCTGATTCATGATAGTTAAATAGCTGTTAGCCAGAGGAAGAGTTTACAGCACTTTTACATGAAGGACCATCTTATCTGAGGGCTGAGATGTAATTGGACTAATTACCATAACCATAAATAAAATTTACATTTTTAATACTTTGTTGAGAATCCTTTGAAGTCTGGAACTCATTCACAACAGAGAATGTGTTTTGTCCTTTGTGATGCTCTGCCAGAGCCGTTTGATCAGCTGGAGATTGGGTGATTCACTCCGTCATTCAGGACCAATCACTTCATCTTCTAATAAATAAATAAAGGAAAACTTTCAGAGTGTGTTTCGCTTCTATCCATTTATGCTTTAAGGCTCTGTTATCGTTCACTTTAGGGCTGCTCCTATCGTCGGTAACATCATGAATAAACACTGAGCCAGTGGAGGTCGCTCTGCCTCCAGGGTCTTTATAGATGGTGGATTTTTATTGATATTTATGAATAGTTTCACTTTGATTTGTTTTGGCATTTTGTCCCGTCCCTCTTGGACTACTGTAAGGCCCTTTACACCTGCCTTTCTAAAACCTCCATAAACTGGCTACAGACTCTACAGAATGCTGCTCCAGACTTCGGACTAAATCATCCAGATTCTCTCGTCTCTCCTCTGTTGATGAAGCTATGTTGGCTTCTGGCTGAGTCTAGAATTCACTTCAAGATCCTTGTCCTGACCTGGAGATCCCTGCATGGACAGACTCCTTCCTACATCACTGCATTTCTAAAACCTTACACTCCCTCCAGGTCCCTCAGGTCCTCTGATCAAGGTCTGCTCTCAGTCCCTAAAACCAGACTGAGAACTAAAGGAGACAGAGACTTTTCATCTGTAGCTCCAGACTCTGGTCCACTCTCTCTGAGGTCTGTGGACTCATTTAAGAAGAAGTTAAAGACTCATCTGTTTAAATCTGTCTTTGTTTAAGTCTGTTTTATTTGTGTCATGTTTTTATTTTTTATTCTTACTCATTTATTCAAATCTGTTAATTTTTTTACTATGTTAAGTGCTTTGTGATCTATATCTGAGAGGCACTCTATGAATAAATAACTTTTACTTACATAACCAGCATATCCTTAGAAACTGCGTTTTGGGCTACACATCCTACAGGTTCCACTTATTGCAACTCTTATTTTGCTTTAAATGTTTGTTTTGTTGCTAATTAGTTGTTTAAACCAGAGGTCCCCAGTTCCTGGTTCCTGGACCGGTACCGGCCCGTGGGTTATTTGATACTGGGACATCAAAACAGCAGAATTAAACAAAAACTTGATGTATTGATCATTCCTGAAAGATCCAGCTGGAACCTGGTGCACTACGTCATAGTATGGGAGCATGAACATAGTGCAAGTTGCTTCGTGGTCCCCCCCCCCACACACACACACACACAGATTGACCGACTGACCGGCCTTAGATGCAATCGATGGTGTAGATTGCTTTGCGCACAATTGGTATGTGGCCTAAAAAGGTTGGGGACTGGTTTAGATGACCAACAACCTCACAGCCTAATTAAATTAAAAATATTCTGCTCTAAATATTTAATTTATTATATTATAGTTTCCATATATTTAGCTTTTGAATATTTGAGAATATTTTGATCGCATTAAATTTCCTGTATTTATAGAGCACTTTCTAGAGTGTTCTATATCCACAAAGCGCTGGACAACAGTCATTCACACACTGATGGTTTCCCTCTGACCTCCACCAGGTCCCTCAGACCTCCACCAGGTCCCTCAGACCTCCACCAGGTCCCTCTGACCACCACCAGGTCCCTCTGACCACCACCAGGTCCCTCAGACCTCCACCAGGTCCCTCTGACCACCACCAGGTCCCTCTGACCACCACCAGGTCCCTCAGACCTCCACCAGGTCCCTCTGACCACCACCAGGTCCCTCTGACC